>CAUYRB010019196.1:0-48216 GCA_963574695.1 Propithecus perrieri | reverse complement strand
AAATTCTTTGCCTAGGCCAATGTCTAGAAGAGTATTTCCAACATCTTCCTCTAGAATTCTAATAGTTTCCCTCCTTAGGTTTAAATCTGTTACCCAGCGTGAGTTGATTTTTGTGAGAGGTGAAAGGTGTGGATCCTGGTTCAGTCTTCTACATGTGGCTATCCAGTTTTCCCAGCACCACTTATTGAATAAGTATTCTTTTCCCCAGTGTATGTTTTTGTCTGCTTTGTCAAAGATTAGGTGGCTATATGAGGATGGTTTTATATCTGGGTTCTCAGTTCTGTTCCACTGGTCAATGGCTCTATTTTTGTGCTGAAAAACACATTTTTGAAGAAGACATATAAAAATATAAAAAGTATTCTACTTGATAAATAGTTTTTATTAGTGAAAAAATACAGGAGATAATGTATGGGTATTTTTGTTTTAGAGATTGTTTAATGCTATATTCATTTCGCTTGAAATTATAGAAGAGGTTGTCCTATTAGACAGAAAAGAAGCAGCCTTATACAGATCGGTAAGCAAGGAAAAAAATTACAGCAGCAAAGTAAACTTAAGGACCACTACCAGGCAAGGCACAGAAGAAAAAATATTAATATGAATGGCCAATGAAAATATCATAAATATCCTACCTTATTATTAATCAAAGAAAGGAAAATTAAAATAGTAATAAGATAAATATTCTATTTGAAAATATTTTTGTGATAATATTGTCATCTAGGTGAGCGGAAGTAGCTTTTGATGGGAATGCTAATTGGAACTTATCATGGCAACAATAATTTGATAAGAGGAGTAAAACACATATTTCTTAGAGTTTCCTCTCTGATAGGTACAATTCTGAATGTTTTGCATATTTTACCTATAACATCATCACAGTGATTGTGTGAAGTAGTTTTATGAATCCCATTGTACGGATAGGAAACTAAGCCACATAGAATCACCCTACGATTTCTTGACTCCAAACCATATACTGTACTGCTTTCTGGAGAAATGTGCATTCTATCTGCAGGGTTCATATATAAATAGTTAAAGAGTGCATACCCTTTGACCCAGCAATTTAAGAATTTCTCTCAAAGAAGTGATTAAAGCTATTACAAAAACTTATGTGCAAAGTCAGATGTTGTAGCATTAAATATAATAGTGAGAATCAGAAACTGCCTCGTGTCCAGCAACTGCAAATTAATAGTTATACATCAATACTGTGGATGTGATCTGTAGTATAATACTTGAAAAAAATTAATTACACGGGGGATAATTATCATATGTGAAATTAATAAACAGGTTGCAGAAGAGTCTACACAGTATAATTATAATCTTCATAAACACAAACCTGTATAAACACACACACGTATCTGTGAAGTGTTGGGAAGTTCGTTCACAGAACTATTACTTTGTTTATCCCTGGGTGGTTAGGATATTGGTGATATTGAATTGTGTGTCTGTACACTCTGATTTTCCCACAGTATGTATTTTTAAAACGTCTCTTTGTCACAATCACAAGCTCAACACCTGTGACCCTGTGACACTTGAGAGAGAGTTAAGGAAGTCCAGTAGAAACTCTGTCTGGAGGGCAAAAGGAGTATAACTCAGTCCACCGGGTAAAAATCTGTATCTTTTAACAAACATCTAAACTTTTACTCAAGGACAAAGAAGACTTTGTGTAAGTTGTATTGAAAGGCATAAACAATAGAAAGGTGACTCTCTTCATTTCCCACTAATGTATCTGCTAGCACTTGCTTTTAGTGGTTCTGAGAGTCTAATCTCTGTTTGTCCTAACTGATGGCAGTTTCACAACTTCCTGTGGTAAATAGATTGTTCTAAAAACTCACAGTTTTAATCGTCAGAGCAATCTTTCCTGAGAATCCATTCTAAAGGTTCCCCCTCAATTTTCTCCTAGTCAGTCTTCCTTGCATCATGCTAATTATTGATTGTTTTCTAACCTTTGTGGTCTGACTTATTCTTGTAGGTTTTTATGATGGCACCCTGTATTCTTAGATATTTTCTTCATAGCATAACTAATTCACATCCTTATCACTCTAGTTTGACTTCTTTGTATTTCCTTCATTTGATTCGTATTTATTCGGTTTCCCATAGAGCTTAAAACTCCCATTTTGGTTAGCATCATTTTAAAAAATCTTTTTAGAAACCATGACATCTGGTTAGATTGCTATGATTTGTATATTATTAACTTTTAGGTTTTGAGAAAATTTACCCAAAATATGAACATAACAAGCTAGTCTTCACTTTATTTAATAAGCAGAAATATGAGCAATTTGTCTTCCATGAATGATTAGAATGCTTTACTGTGAAGCTTATTGACCTTTTAAGCTGATGTTCTGCCAGATAGTGTGACATTCTTCCCAAGTATATAACCCAGGAGATTTTCCCCATAGCTTGTCCTTAGGAGGAGGAGGAATAGTGTGCCCAGGGTCCCTAGGGATTGTTTTGCCTATTCTCACTGGACAATGGTACTATGTGTACTCTGCTTTACTGGGAAATACGCATACAGCACAGACTTCGGAGCCAGACAAGCCTGAGAGTAAGGTCAGATCTGTCACTTACTAGCCGTAGGACCATACGCACATTGCTTAAAGTCCTTAAACCTTTGCTTCTTTGTCTATAAGAAGGGGACACTAATATCTACCTTATAGAATTTTTGTGAGGGTTAAATAATATTTATACAGTATTTTGTATTCAGAAAATGCTCCATGAAAGTTTTTTGATTGAATTAATGAAGTAATTAATTTTTGCTCTTCATATTCTTCTTAAGGATATAATGATAACCCGTAGACTCTGATTCAGATCTTGTTGATAAATGTTCTATTGATGCTGTTTCTTCTTACACTTTCTATGATTTTAAATATTTATTTAAGTTCAAATGAATAGTATTTCTCAATAAGAAATGACATTAACTTATTTTGTGTTGCTGGCATTAATTACAACAATAATTTCCTTCTAATAATCCTTATTGAGAAAATTATCTCTAAGAAACAGAAATAGAAGTGTAATTAAGAACTCAGTAATCTGTGTTAATTAGTAGGCATATGTCACTGTATATAGACCTGCCACTTGGCACTGTCCTACTGCTCTTTAATACAGATGCCTCTGCTTGCTTGCTGAATGCTGTCATTAAGAATATCAACTTGTATAAAATCATATACCTTGACATTATTTCTTCACCTTACTAGACTTTCTTATCTTAGATCACAGTTGGCCATTTGTTGTCTTTTTGTAGTGTTTACTAATTATATCTGTGGGCTTTGTGTCAGGCAGACCTGGGCTCTATCCCCAGAGCTATCACCTGTTTTGTGTCCTTGGGTAAATTACTTACCCTGTCTAGATCTAGATTCTTCACTCATAGGTGAAGGTCATAATAATAGTCTCTAAGTAGATTTTAAGGATTTATTTAGACAATGTTAATAAAACACTTAGCAAAAACTTGCCACATTTTAAGTACCCAATTTTAGCTGTTATCATTGCACTTTAATTTAAAAGATCATAGTAAATATGTCTATTAAAATATAAATGAAAAAATCAAATGGGACAAATTCTGAGGGTTGCAGTAAAGAAATTAATTTCCTATGGATTATAATGATCCCCAGTGCCAAATAAAAATTTAACCCATATCTGATTTGTGCATAAACCTTCAATTCATTTTAGACAGAGGTTTAGGTAAGAAACTGATATGGAGCAATGATGTTTTAATTCTCCAGAAAAAGAGGGTTAAATTGCACGATAGAAATGGCTAATCTATTATCCTGAGTGTTTTTATTTATATAATTAAGTGAAGAGGATGAACGCAGGGAAAAAATAATAAAGGAATCTTTGGACTGGAGATTAGCATGGATAACACAAAACAGACATAGCATGATAAAGAAAAAATAAAGAGATTTGTTATGTGAATAGCTAGACGAAAAGGAAATTTGTTTACAAGGAGGGAAACACATATGCAGGAATTTATATGACACAAAACGGAAGAAATTATTATTTCTGGAGACCTTGGAAGTAAAAGAAATAGTTTATTTCCCTTTTCTCATCCTAATCTGTTGCCCAATTGCATTTTTAAAAATTGATTAACATCATTATTGATGAATGTCACATCTTGGTTCTGTAGGAAGCAGACTCTGAGACTTTAGTGTTCAGGAGGAGCCATTTGGTCCACATTCGTAGAAGGAAGGGGAAGAAAGCAGGACTGGGAAGCAGGATTGGATAAATCAAGATGCTATACAGATCTAATAGCCTCAGCTAAACCCAAAGGGAGCTCCTGAGCTAAAATGGTCCATCAGGATTCCCTTTCCCTGACCTGAAATGGCTAGGCCTTTATAACCCTGATTTCATTAGTCATTGTTTGGGGGCCACCCCTGGAAGTGTATGACCTTGGATACAACAGCTCTCAGCAGCTGAGACAATCCCTAAAGAGGTTGACAGGTGAAGGCTATTCACTGGGAGCAGCTGGAGGAAAAAGTTCTTCAACTGAATTTGAGTCTGAATGGTTCATCTCTCCATCTACCACAATGACCCATGGGATTCCCTAAAGTCCTTCACTTGAAAGACCTTCATAGCCATGCACTGGAAGTTTACACCTACTCTATTCAGATTTTTGGGGGAGAATGAATGACTTTCACAACTTCATTGATGATAATCTTTCTACCCGCAGATACTTCTCTACACCTGTTGGAAGTGTTTCCCATAGATCTGCCTTAACAATGTATTAGCTGTGCCAACCTAGGCTCCTAATCTTACTAGTCTTTCTGCCAATTCTGTGCAATTCTCAAGGACACCTTAGATGCCCACACTGCTTTATCTCTTTCTCCTTATCTGCATTACCAATTTCCAGCCTGATAGCATCCTCTCCAGGGGTCCCCAACCTATGGTGAGTTGTATAATTATTTCATTATATATTATAATGTAATGATAATAGATATAAAGTGCACAATAAATGTAATGAGCTTCAATCATCTGGAAACCATCTCCCTGCTCCCCGGTCTGTGGAAAAATTGTCTTCCATGAAAATGGTCCCTGGTGCCAAAAAGGTTGGGGACTGCTAAATGTTCTATCTGCTTTGAGCTTACAAAGTTTTACCTTCAGAGTTGTTTTCTTATTAAAAGACAAAAACAGAAGCAAAAGCAAGAAACCTTTCTCTCCAATGCTATAGTCTATATTTTCCACACGGTTGGCAGCTGCTCCCTCAAATATGAGGCCTAGTCTTATCCCAGTTTCTCTTTTCCCTTTCTTTCCTAACCAGCTGTTTGTCATAGATACCACCAACACATTCTCTTTTTCTGTGTTTTAAGTTTCATTTTCTCTTAACTTTGCAAATAACCTGGATTCTATTTAACAAAAGTGACAGTAGGTAGCTGATGAAAGCAGCAAAATTCTTTACCCTTTGGACTCTGGGTGGATGTTGAGGGAACTATAAATGTTCACTTATTTAAATAAAAAATTACCTGTCATACATACATTCATCCTCTTATGAATGCTTTTCACTTTCCTGTGATTACTTCATTCAGTTCTAGTGGATTCCGTATACACTTACTTATGGATAATCTAGCCCAATTCCTCCTTTCTCCTCAAGCCTTCAGTTTCTTCTCAAGTCCTCTCTTTCTTACTGACTTACAGAGAATAAAGCTAGTGAATATGATATTGTAACTTAATTTATAATTTAAATTTATTTTTTAGTGCTTTCTCCCTCTTCAGAGGAAGTGTGTTTTCTTTAAACATATTCTCCCATGAATTATTTCTCAGATTGAGACTAAATAAATATGATCAAGAAGAAAAATAGAGAATTAGTAGGTTGTTTAATTTTTGCCCCTTGAAAGTTATTTGAAGTCAAATAAACATTTTTGTTACATGGCTTCTCTCTCCATCTCTTATATCCCCCAAATAAAATAAGATTTAATTTAAAAAATATAGATAATACTTAACAGTCCCTGATACTATCAACACCAGAGAAGCAACCATATATCTGGTAATGAGGATACTTAGTTTTTCTATTGGTTTCCAAGATTATATTAGAAATTATATAGCCTACATGTCCAACTTAATTAACAATTACTGGTGATATAATTTTACAGGCATCAGAATTGTTTGGTTCAAAGGCCTACATCATCAAGAATGGAAATTTAATCTGTTTATGTCTAAAATTTGAAATTTTTCAAATCCTTGGCTTTGAAAAAGATTTATTAATGGTTTACCATTAAGCAATCTTCTAGTCCTCGAACAGCTATTACTTGCTCAATTGTACTTCTGAATACTAAATTTATAAGTGGTAATTATCAATATGACCAAATGAAAGATAAGCTTTGTTTAGAACTAGATGGAGAATAATCTTAATATTTTAGGAAAAATATAATGATCCCATGGCATCATCAATCTTATATTGACTATAAACCATATATAAAACTCAGTGCTTCACTGTCTCTTGTCGTTGGTAGAAGTTACTTCTGTTTCTTAATTTCTATAACCATTGTTTCCAATCCTAAACTCATATAACCCAAAGGCTTTGCTTCTGTGGATCAGAATTTTTAAAAATGCATTAACTCAAAGTTTATAACATTTGAGATTTGTGTATTGGATAATTTTTCATAGATATCCTTATTCGTAACTACATAATTACCCACCTATTTATAATATGTCAAAATATTCAATTTAAAAGGGAAATTTAGGTAAAAGAGAACTACTGATTTCACCAATGAATAGAATAACAGTTCATCTTCTTGCGAAGTGGAATATTTAACACTGAGGATAATGTGTGAACTTGGTAATTCAAATTTTGTCGCATCCCAAACTGGTACTTATATACTTTAGTGTTTACTTCTACATTGGAAAAAGGAACATATTTAAGGGTTTTTTCATAATTGACTTTAAGGAATTCCAATTGTATGTTTGGATGAATAGACTATACCAATTAAACTTTATATTAGTACTTCTAAAAGGCTAAGTATTTAAAGAAATTTTCATTTAATATGTTAAAGCATTTTATTAGCATAAGTTAATATACTGTATCTTCTGAGTCCCTAACCAGATGAAAGACAATGTTTTTCAGTTTTGTAACTTTTAAAAATGACACAAATTAAGAATGGAATGCATTAGGAAGGCTTGTAGCTTACTCTGGTCTTTAAGGTATATGTCCAGATATGATCTTTATTACTGTACCTGAAATAATATACATTTTTATCCTTTTGAAATTTCTTCATGCTACAAATTTGTGCACCTTCTTAAAATTCGAAGATTTATATTTTATAACTTACACGGTTTGCGAAAAACCTTTGATGGGGACTATGAAAAGCTTTGTGAAAGGCACAACTTAATATAAACATTAGCACTTGTAAAAAATAAAGATAATTCATATTGGTTCCTATATTTGTTTCTGTAAAGTAAAAATGACATCAGGACACACTATACTCTGAACACCATTTTTGACAAGTGAAGTTTACTTTTAATTATCTCTAATATAAGTTTAGATAAGTACATATCATAAATACTTGGTAAAAATAATGAGATGCTAATAACATTAGATCTCACTCTAGCTATTTGTAAATTAAATCCTTCCTGACTGAAAGATGGAAGAAAATATCTAGGTTTATCCTAAAAAGTATTCTATTTATGAATTCATTGAATTAAAAACCAATCCAACTTTACAATTTTTTCTGCTTTTGTTGACATTTTGACAAGTATCAGCTACTGTAAAACAAGAAGTTTCATGAAAGTTTGAAATTTTATTTTCATGGAAAATGTCACAGAATAAGATCTATAAATATATTTATATTTTAAAGAGTCATCACTGAACTTATTCAGAATGTGTCTATATGACAGTACACATGCAAACACAAAATATGGTTTTTGTTCAGTTGCCAGGATTTCTGGCTTTTAGAGAAGTAAGTATTTGGTAACTCGGAAACATTTATGTGATGTTTTACTTTTTAAAAAATTTAGACATTTTTTGTCATTCTCTGCTTTTCCATGGCTTCAAGTAATAATCAGAACACTTGGTAAAAAATACTTAATAATATAACCAGTATAACTTTTGGTATGAAACAACCCAGAAACAGGGACATAATATATGGGTTGTTTAAACTCTTGCTATGCACAGATAACTTTATGTAGCATCTTAAATTACAAGTAACCATTTCATTCAAGGACATAAATCTTGCCAATGGACCAGTTATTTTGAGTCTTAAACAATAGCAAAAAATGTACTGATTTATTTCCACGATGGAGTTCAGTCTTTTCTTGCAAGTACAGAACCCCAGAATTTTAGAGACTAAAGAGACCATAGATTTCATGTAGACCAATGGTTCTCAGACATTTGAATTACACAAACCACTGAAGTTTTAAAATAACAGCAACAATAATCAACATGGAAGAAAACTATGAGTGGTCAGCTTTTCATGGAGTCAATCACATTAGAAAGAAAATACCAGCATTCATCAACATAACCTCATATTAGGAGTTATTTAATACCAAAATACTATTGCCAATACTACTAATAATACAACCACAGAATGAAAGATGACCTGGTAAATACATTTTAACTTTCTAAAAATTTCACCATATAGTTGATTGCTACCTCTATTATTCATGAGACCATCCTTAATGTATCCTACAATGTCCTGCAAAATCTGGCCCCTGCCTTCTTATGTAATGTTTTCTCTCATTCACCTTGATTTTTGCTCTATAGCCTCCCTGACGTTCTTTTGGTTACTCAAAAGCGGGGAAAACAAAGATGAGGGATCATGAGATAATATTATATTGAGGTGTTGGAAAATATTAAAATTTATTTTAATATTCATCTACAAAATTAGAAAAACCAATTTCAATGATATGTGCAATAAAGATTACTTCCTTGGTACCCCAACAGAGGTAAGCTCTTACAGAAAGTAGAGGAGTTCTACTATGGAAAGAATAGGCACTGAATTTCTAGATGAGGTCACTCTTTGTATTAGTCAGGGTTTTCCAGAAAGACAGAACCAAAGGATATCTCCATATATCTAAATATCTATCTATCTATATCTATTTATCTATCTATCATTTATTATAAGAAATTGGCTCAAGTGGTTGTGAAGGCTGAGGAGTCTCATGACAACTGTTATGAGTCATTCAGCTCAAACTGAATTAAAGACTTAAATGTAAAATCTGAAACCATGAAAATCCTAGGAAAAAACACAGGAAAAATCTCCTTGACATTGGTCTTAGCCGTGATTTTTTGGACATGATATCAAAAGCCCAGGCAACAAAAACAAAAAATAAATAAATAGGGCTATATCAAACTAAAAAGCTTCTGCACAGCAAAAGAAACAATCACAAAAATGAAAAGCACCCTAGATACGGGAGAAAATATTTTCAAACTATATATCTGGTAATGGGTTAATATACAAAATAGATAAAAAACACATACACATAAAACAAAATATAAAAACAAATGATGCAGTTAAAATGGATAAATGATCTGAATGGATATTTTTTCCATGTAAGACATACGAATGGCCAACAGGCTTCTGCAAAGGTGCTCAATATCACTAATCATCAGGGAAATGCAAATAAAAACCACAGTAAGATACAACCTCGCACCTTTTAGGGTGACTATTATCAAAAAGACAAGTGATAACAAGTGTTAGGAAAACTTTCTACACTGTTGGTGGGAATGTAAATTAGTGAAGCAATTATGGAAAACAGCTGGAGGTTCATCAAAAAATTAAAAATAGAGTTACCATATGATTCAGCCATTCCACTTCTGAGTAAACATGCAAAGAAAGTGAAATTAGTATGTCAAAGAAATATTTGCATTACCATGTTCATTACAGCATTATTCACAATAGCCAAGATATGGAAACCACCTATGTGTCTGTGGGCAGATGAAAGGACAAAGGAAATAAGAAAATGTGAGGTGTGTGTGTGTGTGTGTGTGTGTGTGTGTGTGTACTTGAACTCATAGAAACAGAGAATAGAGTGGTGGTTGTCAGGGCTGAGGATGGGGGAAATGGGAGATGTTGGTCAAAGGGTACAAACTTTCAGTTGTAAGATTAAAAAGCTCTGAGGAGCTAATGTATAATATGGTGACTTGCTAGTAATACTGTATTTTTTGCTTGAAATTGCTAAGAGAGTAGGTCTTGAGCGTACGTATAAACACACACAAATTGTAACTAAGCTTGGTGATGGATGTGTTAATTAATTAGATTATGGTAATAATTTCTCAATGTGTCTGTCAAATCATTACATTATATACTTTAAATATATACAATTTTTATTAGTCAGTTACACCTCAATATAGCTAAAAAAAAAAAAACTTTGAAAAATGCAGCACACTGATTAGTTTGCCAGAAAATGGTAACTTACTAGGCAATTTTTAATAAAAACCTTTGCCTACTGGGTAGCTGGGTTGAAAAACCAAAATCATAATTTGGTAAGTTTAATCATGCAATTTTTTTATTTAGATTTGCTTCTTTTTTTGTGAGCTATTACCTTTTTAAAGCTATAATAACCATTACAATTCAGCATCAAAATAAACTAGCCATAGAGCCAGAATTACAATCACTGCATCATAAAATACTAAACCAAGATTTTCAAAAATAAAAATTCATAATCTTGTCACAATTAGCAGTGCTATTTTTTGTGAGTGGAAAAGTTTCTGCACCACTTGAGTAATCTTTAAATGTTTCTGTTTTTGTCATTTTTGTATTATACACACAATAAAATATAATGCATGTATAATATTTATGAATAAATAAATGCATAAATACACAAGTACTGTAGGGTAGTCAAATTTTTTAACTGATTGTCATACATGATCAAAATAAAGTTTGGAAACCACTGCTCTTCTGAGCTGTGTTTCCTTCCATTTTAGGACATTGTTCATAATTTGCCACCTTCCTGAAAGATTCTCAGCCTTGTCCTTCCATCCCTCATTTTCATTACTTAAGTCCTGTTCATTCAATATCAGCTCAAATGACACTCTTAGAGGAGTCTTAGTTTATCTCCTTCAGAAGTTACTTATTACACTCTCCTGTGGCTTTTTCTACTTTATCTTCATAGTATTTAAACACAGTATGTCATTTCTGTGAATATTTATTTAATGTCTACATCCCAGGGTCGACACATCCCTGGTGTCCAGCAGCCTCTGACATATAGTACATGTTCAATGAACATTCTAATCAAGTTGAAATAAATGAATTTCCCTTAAAAACTTTATTGTGAATGGAAAACAATACAAGGACTGGTGTTTAGAAATCATAAGTTGAATGAACCTTTTCATTTTTACAGATAATACAACTGCAGCCAAAAATGATGAAATTATAATGCCTAGATTCATATAGTTCTGAGACTAGGAATTAAGTATTCTCAATCCCAGCCCAGAGTTATTAATACTCTCTTGTTGTATTAGTTTTTATACCATATTGATTTATTGGAATATGTTCTTTGTCTCCAAATCAGTTATCAACTTCTCCATTCCAAAAACTATGTTTTATCTCCAGGGGTTTGTGTGGCATGAAGCTTATACAAATGAGGGGTGGTCCTCTTTAAACAAAATAAAACAAAATTATAAATACAAAATCAGATACAAAACCGAGTTGGCACAGAAGGCTGAATACTGGATGTAATTACAATACCAATAAGGCTACAAAAAACTTAACTAATTACTATACAAAGAAATAACTAAGAATCATGGGCACTTTCCCCCTTAAAAAAAAAAAAATCTGCAACTCAACCTCCCCCTAGTTAGATCCAAGCAATGATCGAGGCCACTCCAAAGCTGCCTGGCTTGACTGGAGGAGTCCTGTGATAGGAAAACTTGGAGAGGAAAGAGACTCTGATTTCTAATAATTTTGCTTAAACAACTTACTTTTGTAAAGCTTACAAGACATGTGATCAAACTGTTGAAGCCCCTGTCAGGGCCTTGGAAGGAAACAGTAGAAATGAGGAGCCTCTGAAATTAAGCTCCACTAGCACTATACTGAACACTCCTGTGTGTATTTCTTCTGTATAACAGCTCTTGAAATTTTCTCTCCTTGACCTGCTCCATTTGTTCCTACTCTATATCGTGTATACTCAGTAAATCGAATTTCTCAAACTGCCAAGATCATCACGCTATCTTCCCAGATACTCCACTATTTTCCCCACCCCCTATTCATTTATTTATTTTCATTTCTCTCCTTTGAGATTTTGTTCACTTTTGGACAGAGAAAGAAAAAAATACACCCTGAATTTTGAACATGTGAAAGCTTCTCTGGAGAGACTTTTCACCTATAAGCCAAGTTCAAAACACTTATTGCTCTTTCAGCTTGAAATGGCACACTAGGGTTCTATGTGTGCTCAAATGCTACATATATGTATACTCGAGGTATAACATTTAATCTAAATTCCCTTTCATATGAAGGGAGTTAGAAACAGCCACATGATAAGCATGATTGCCCTCCAGTCAGCAGGTGAACGTCTCATAATATAATGTTTTTCAGTCTCCTGCCTTTATGTCTTTATTCAACATACTTTTCTACCCACTTCCATGTTTTGCATCTTTCCCTATTGCATTTGGACCATTTTCCATGAATCCATGACTCATTTCTTCCCCAGTGTTCACTCCAATGAAATAGAGAACATAGGCTTTGGAGAAAAATAGGCTTGATATTAAATATTAAATCCACCAGTTATTAGCTGTGAAAAATTTGGCAACTTAATTAACCTTACTGAGCTTTGATTTCTTCATATATAAAGGAGAAAATAATACCTTCTTCAAAGTGATGTTTTGAGAATTAAATGAGTTAGTGCATGTAATGAAGGATCAATATTCTCCACTAAGTAGGAACTCAATGTTAAATTCTCTTCTTATTTTCTTCAGTCTTTTTATGGCTTCTAAGTATTTATTATTTAATTCATTCAGCACTTATTATATTCCTCCCTTAAAAATTGTTTGTGTTCACCAAAAAAAGAAAAAAATATATATTTGTGTACTCAGCTCTCTGACATTGATGTTAAGCCCTATATGCATAAGAGTGACACCCTTTCATCTTTACATTCTTCATAGTGCCTGGAACAATGGCTTATCATGTGAGGCATTAATTAAATTATGTAAATTTGAACAGATTTCGATTGTCATTACTTCGATGACAGAATTTTAAAGGATATTATTCTAGTGTTAAAGGAAGGAATTATTAAGGGTATGAGTAATAATATTAATAATACTAACTATTCCATCTATTATTTAAATTTGGAGTAGGCCTGGGAGATGAAAGCTTTATTTTGAAGCTTCAGAGATATGTGATCCCATGCCCAATAAAACACTCCAGAAATGCAGAAAAAGGAGGAGGAAAAGAGTAAGGAAGGGAGAGGGAAAGAGGAGGGAAAGAGGAGGGAGAGTGAGAGGGAGAGGAAGAGAGAGGGAGAGTGGGGGAAAAGAGAGAATACATTTTTTCCTTCCATATGTGTGATCATTTGACCTTGACTTTCTATCTTATGAGGACATCTTCAGGAGCATTTATTCTTCAAGAAATATTCTATACGATGTTAAGGAGAAATTGATTCCACGTGTGTCTGAGGGCTCATATGGTTACATATGAAGAGCTTTTTTTTTATTTAACATTAATCAAGGATGATACATTTACTTGCAATTTTCTGAAACATCTTCACTTTGTGACTTCATATTTTGTATAGAATTTTATGCTAACACATGTCTTCTTGTAGGTGAATCTCTTATTATACAATTGAGTGTAACTCCAACTCATGTATGATGATTTCTTTTTGACAGCTCAATTTTCTAGTTATTATTGATTGCCCATATTTTATAATATTGCTATAATAAAGAATGCTTGGTCTGATAATTATTGTGCTAGATGTTAGTAAATATGGCAACACGATTATCTTCAAAGAAAGTTAATGTAATACCCCATCTCAATTTATCGTGAACCCTATTGGATTCCTTATGGAAACATGAAGGGTCAGTCAGACTCAGCAGGTGTAAAAATAATTCTAACACTGTAATTGCTTTTCTATTAGTTGTCATCACTACAGAAAGGTGGTTAAGAATTAAGTACTCTCTTCATCAAAATGATTAGGCTATTAACTGTACAATCTCTTTATGTAGCTTGTTTTTATGACTATCTGATAATTCAACACTTTTTCTATTTCTTGGGACATTTAATTTAAGAGCCTTCTCCTACTACTACAAACTAAGCAAAGTAAAGCGGTTTTAACCTTCAATTTAATTAATTAAAAATAAAAAGCTTTGTTTATTTTTTTCTTGCATGTCAGATACACTGGAAAGTAATGAATTTCTATATAAAAATAAAGTATGTTTTTTAGCAATCAGTATAATTTTAATTTTTATATACACCATAGTGTTAATCATATTGTTCTCATAATAGTCAATGATCTTAAAAATATCATTGAATATTAAAAATCTCTAAATGCGATGTTCCTAGGAGCCACGCACTATTTTAAAAGCAGCTAAAGCCCAAAAAGTATATCTAGTTTGAAAAATTTTAGATGACTAAATTTTTATAACTGTCAGTTTTTTATTAATAAGTAAGTTAATATAGGACATATAGTTCTTCTATTCAAAGACATAATAGTAATTTAAATCTTTCTTTCTCCCCTTTTTACATTATTTCAGCATTGAAATATGTTTCTTAAAATAAAATCTACTTTAACCGTAGTAATAGAAAACAATTTTGCACTGGTTTTATCTGTGCATATAATCAAAATGGAATTATTTTTCTGTAGATTTCAGTGCCTTTTGTATTGAGTGGATAAGCTCAAACTCAGTTGCTGTATTTGATAAGATTTCACATTTGGTTTTGGTATCTTTTCATCGAGTTAAAACAAAGCTTATTAAATTACAGTTCCCACCTGTTCAATGGCTTTTTTGAAGATAAATGCCATGCACATCTACTTAACACAGTACATCGGTAAGAGCACTTTTTTCCCTTTCTTTCTGTTTTTTTTTTTTGGTAGGATTATTTCTGCTTTCTGTGGTATTAAATATAGGGCCTTGATTTATGTTTCCTGTGATGAGAAAGTTTTCAGGGTTTTAGAATCTAATTGATTATAGGCTTATATATTAAAATAATAACATAGTTCTTGTACATTCATCAAAAAAGTCTATTTTTATATAAAATGGATTCACACGTGCGGTATAGTGCCGTCACAGAATGTGGTTAACCTTTCATGAACCAAATGGCTCAGATCTCAGGAGGTAGGATGATAGAAGCAGTTATATATTTAGTACTCCCCATTCCATTTAGACCTCTCTCCCCTCTCTCTGCAGGTTGTCCTTTGACAATAGACAAATGGGCAAGGTAGGAGAGATCATATAAGATTTCTGCCTCAGCCGCTGTACTAAGTGGGTGGCAGAATGAATCAGAAAATCTATCCCTAATTCTACTTCTTGTTTCTTATTTAAACTCCTGGTGTCTCAGAATTTGGCCTGAAACTTTAAAGCTGAGAAAGTGTGTTGTGATCATCCTCACTCTAAAGACTGCTGCAGCCAGTACAGGCACTTTCACTGTCTACCTCTGGTCAATATTTAGAGGCAACTGGAGATTCACTGAGAAAATCCTCTTTGGAGGAAACTCATAGATAGGAGCAAGTAATTGTGGCATTTCTCCTTCCTTCTAACTGAGGGAGAGAGAGGGTCCTCTTTCTTCTCCCAGCTAAAACTGAATGAAGAAATCCCAAGAAAATTACCCTGAAAATTTGGGCTGCCTACAAAAAAGGAAACAGGCATTCTATTTTTGGACTGGATGCTAACCGAACTGCAAATACTAGTTCTTAGCTTGCTGCTACCGGTGATTAATTCAAGAGAGTCCTTACTTCTCAGCTATTAGAGTTTTAAGCCAGCCAAGAAGTTGGTGGCTGTATCCTGCCTGGATAATTTTGAAGGTAGAAGATTGGCTGGAGTAGTCTGGTTTTTGCAAGATAAGTCAAGAAAAGCCAGCAATGAAAATAGCCAACATTTGCTCTTTTTGGTAGGAAAGACAGTGTGAGTTCCCAAGGGCTAAGTAGTACCTGAAACCTTAGCAGTCTTGAAAATAACTCACCCAAGAGGGATGGCCAATGAGGTAAAGACATCTGGCAGAAAAAAATCTCAGGATTTTCTGCCAGGGACAAGAGATACAGGAGAGCCTAAGTGGCCAGGCAAGGAAGATGTCAAACAGCTAGAAAAAAGGATAGTGTCAAGATTCCTGCAGGAAGGGCAGGGAAGAGGGACATTCCAAAGAAAACACAAATGGACCTTAAAATATAACATCAGCTTTTGAATGACACCCATGCGCAGAGCAGTAAGAACTACATTAAAAAACAAAAAACAAAACAAAACAAAAAACCCCACTTGACACATAGAGTACTTTGCCCTGCTTCCTCCATGTCCTCTTCCCATTCAGGCTCCCAGTCCCGGATCAGTCAGAAGCAGAGGGCAGGTGGGTTGGGGAGTGGGGATTAGAAAAATTAACTGAATAGAAAATAAAATCAAGTCCATGTCCCTCTCCCATAGGCAGGTCAACAAGCCATCAGTCAGGACACAGAAGGGCAAGGGTTGGGGAAGAGCAGTGAGTCAGGTTTGAAGTTGAGGTTTTGGTTTAGTGTGCAGTAGACATAGCAGCAGAGTAGACTGGAGGTCCTATCAAGAGGCCAGATATTACGAGCATGTTTGTAGGCACTGGTGGGAGAAAACATTTCTGGTTATACCTTACCAGGTTCAGCTCAATCGTAAATCAATTTTTCATTTTTGCAGAAATTGTTTTATCCACTTTCATCCAACCCCATGTAGTTTGGTAATAGTCCTGGTTTTCATTTTGGGATCCTCTCTGCTAAAATTCATCTCTGACTCTAAAAACGTTGAATTTGATTTAGGCCAAAATAATTCAGCATAAATTCATCTCCTGGGTACATTATTGGTTCAAAAACGGGCGGTGATCAGATGCCTGTGGCTTAGGCTCCTGGGGCTGAGTTCAGCGAGGGTTGGCATGGCAGCTCAGGGATCTCAATACCCATGCCTGGCTGTGCCTTCTGAATCTTTCCCCCTCCAGGATGGCTACGGCACCTATGACTCATTCTGGTCCTTGTAATCACCTTCTGCCCAGTGTATAGCGGGCCCTTTGGACTCGCACACACTTCCTGCCAACTTCCTGATCTGTGAAAGCAGTTGAGATGACCTCATTCACATTTCTAAGGCAAAGATTGCTCATGAGATTGGCAAATATAGTTAAAGAAATAAGTTTCCTTCAGACAATCTCAGAACGCCATCAGCTCAATGGGTACAGAACTGATATATTAGAAATCTTCAAGAGTTGCTTGAATTTTAAGAATGAAAATGCTGAATGTGTTTATGTTTTTACAAACATTGGCATGGCTCAGGGTGTGTCATTAAATATTGTACATGAGAAATCATGCAATTTTATTTGTCAATGTTTTTTTAAAAATAAAATAAATACAGGATTACTTTGGGGAGATCCTCCTCACATCACCAGCCTGAACATTAAGTGCATTTGGGATATTTCTATAGAAGTTACATTTCAATTAGAATGTTATTCAACTTGCTCCTCGTTATTGTACAGTAGCACTAGTGAAAGAATTTCATCTCATTGAAATACTTTGGAAGCTTTAATCTATATTGCAATGAGATGAAATTATTAAAGGCGGCTATGAAAATGCTAATGGTCTGTGAAATTTGTGTTATATTACTTCTCCTAAAATGGAACTTCAAAGAACTAAATGCAAATCACCAGAACAGCCAATACAAGTGGTTTATGTACCATCAGTCTCTCTCACGTGGAGTTTGAACATTTTAAGAATGCCATGAATGCAACCGTGGAACTCCATACTGAAAAAGGTGTTTATACCTCTATTCAAGTTCATGTCACATTAGGTAGTTAGGATTTGACATATACGAGCGTTTGTTGAAGTGATGTTCCTCTGAGGAAAAATGAGATTCTTCAACTATATGTATTCATGTTGCTTCCTATGGAGATATCTGGAGTAGCATCCCTGGCTGATTTGAGTTATGGATTGACCATCTAATTCTTTGATGACCATCAAAGAATGGTCATCAAATTCTTGACCATCTAATTCTTTTCAAGGAGAACTGAAGCTTCTAGAGTGCTATATGACAGATGTATTTATCTATGTAAGACTCTCCAGTGCATAACACAGCGGCCTGGAAGCATGACAACATCAACCATGAGGCTCATGATTGGTGCAGCCCAAGCACACAATAAAAAGATATAAAAACATTCTGCAGAAGCTACAAACATCTGGGACACCTGGAAAACCCAAATGTGGTTTTTACATTAAGTTTGGAAAGTGGGGTATGAGGGTGGTTACACTTGATACCAAATATTCTATATCTCATTCTCATAATTAATTATTCTGGGTAGAATAAGTGGAATGTGAAATTTATACATGCTTTAAACCTCCTAATAGATAAAATTGTATCTATTTTACGCTTAGATTTTTGTCGTTAAATGAACCTATTTTTCAACCATAGTAATTTGAGTTAACTTTTCTGTCTTGTTTATGGTAAACTCCAGAGGCATCAGAAAAGTTTGAATTTCTACAGGAAGCTGTGCAGTTTATTTTATACTTTACATTTAGTCTAATAAAAACATTTTCTCAATAATGTCGATTAACTACTTAGCCATCCTTTTGTTATCTGGAGATCTTTCATGTTTTATTTAGTAATAACAATTGTTATAAGATAGTCTGTGTTTACTAGAGAATGACTACAAATAAAGCAGAACACAATTTTCCCATAAGAGCACAGCCACCCACTTTTCAGCAGCTATTTGAATTGTCTTAGCTTTACAGTTAAGATACCATTTTAAAATTTTTCTTGCAAAAGATTGTTACAGGTAGTTCTGTATAGATCTCTGCAAATCTACTCTAATGTGCTTGCAATTAATGTCAGAGGAAAATTTTATACTCGCTATAAAACAGAGGGCAAAGAGGTGGATCCCAGACTAACTGACTTTAAAATTAACTGGGAAAAGTTTTGAGAAACAGAGCTTTCCTGTGTCCTGTTCAGACACACTGAAGCAGAATCTCTAGGGCTGCAGTGGAGGCCAGGAATTTCAATTAAAAAAAGAAAATCTTCCTGCTTTAGGGAGCCCTTGTTTTAAAGAGAATGGTGATATCAAATTTGCTAAAGTAGCAAAGAGATCTGTAGTTTTTCATTTTCACTTATTAATAGGTCAGACTCCTAGACTCTTTGGGAGAAACAAACTAAATCTCAGCCTCATGCAATTAGAAGACAAAGCGGCAAATTAGAATAAAGGGCTGATAACCAGAATCTATCTAGAACTCAAAAAAATCAACAAGAAAAAATCATTTTGTTTATTTTTTCCAAATGCTTCCCAGACATCTGGCATTCCTGCTTACTATGGGTCACAGCTGTCTGTAAGCTTTCAACAGCCAATCTAGAATTTGGCATCATCACCTAGTATCCTTGCCAGGTAGTTGCATCCTATATCATGGGAGTTTTCTCTCTTACCAATAAACTCTCCCTCATTCAACTTTATGTTCTGCTCCTCCCTCCTCACTGATTAGCCTGCTCAGCATCCAGTCCTATACATATCCTCCTGGTTGTTTATATGTTGGCTAACTCTTACAGAACCATTCATGACAGAGTCTATTTCTTCCCTTAGCACGTCTAGCACTTGTTTTACTGGCTCATACTGTGACTTAGCCTTTGTTATTTATCTGATGTCTAGAAGGGATGTGGAGGTAGATACAAACAGAGGGTGAGAAGGACATACATTGTCTTGCAAAGTATAGCCCTTTGCATCATCTTCAAACAATGCAGAAGTGCTGGCCTTTAAGAGGGAGGAATGGGCCATTTCTGCCAACCCAGGATATTCAGGGAAAACTAGGGTTCAAGATTGTCAAGTAAATCAACCCAGATGTCTCTCATCTCAAGTTTTGGGGTCCCATCCTTATCCAATCTGCTGTCTTTGGCATAACAGATTTTATGACGTTGAGAATTTAACCTTCTCGAGAGGACTGGCACCCTTATAATTCAATTCTGGGCTGATCCTCAGCTTTTTCTGCCCTTCAGTTCTAGAAGGTGAGATTTTCTGTTTCCAAGAAAGCTGTATGAATTTCAAACTCAGGACAAAATGGGTAATTAATCACCCTAAGTGTTTCATTTCCTTACTCTAAGACATGAATAGCACTCAGCATAAGACATTCTATTCCATAGCCCAATAATTGCTAATTATCCTAAACTTCTCAAATGTCTGATATAGCATTCCCCAACCACTGCATTCTCTGCAACTGCCTCCCATCCCAATTCAATGCTGTTGAAGTTTTCACAATCACACTATTACTTCATTGCAATTACAATGAGGTCTCAGCCCACCCTGTGGAAAGGTCTGGAGTTGAGTTGGCCCTTGGGAGATGTCCTAATATACAGAAAGTGGGCCAGGCCTTTGAACTCCTTATGTCATCAAGCTATTCCATGAGAACTTCCCTTTGGGAATGCACATAATCTCCATGAGGCTTCTGCCTCAGCTGTGGGGGCACTTAGTGTGAACCGTCAGCATGCAACACTATTAGCAACTGTGGGAATAAATGTCTTGAAATTTAGGCATCCTCTACACAAGGTTATTAGTAAATATGTTTGGGACTGAAACCCACAATGAGACTGAATTAATTTAGCACTTCTACAGAATGAGTAGACCTGTTTTCAAAAGGAAAAAAAAAAATTCATAAAAGCACTTTGGAACAATGGCAATGTTAATTTTTACCATAAAAAAATAGATAACAGATTTCTATAGTCTTATAAAATGTTGAAACAGACTACACTAGACTTTAAAGAATACCCTATTGGGAGAAATCTTATGCAGTGATAAAAATACATTCAACAGTCTCACAGAAAAAATTACGGGGTAAAGAAGTCTTTTTAAAAATCTCTATTTTAGAATTAAACTCTATCCATTTATCTCAGTTCTGCTTTGGAATAGATTTTTCAAAAAGGGTAAATTAATCCTTTATTTCCCTTTCTGCCCAAAGAACCATTAATTTTTTATGGCAATCAAAAGAAAATATTACAAAAGCAAATCACTCACATCAGAATGTAAAGGTATTGATGCAAAGGTATACACATGTACAAGTGTGTAATGGGCAATGATATCCATGCACACAACAGAAATACACTAGATTTCAAGTTCTTTGAGAGCAGGGATTACATCTTATTCATCTTTATGTACTAAATACCTGCCACCATGCCTTATAAGTAAAATGTTTGACAAATATTTTATGAGAGAAGGAACCAATTAGTTAAGAAATATATTCACATAAACTTTATGTCTACACTTAAAATTAATTTCAATTGTCTAGAAAATAGTTTGTCTGAGGATGACTAAGACATGTTTTAAATAAAGATTTGAACATTTAAATTACTCTCATAGACTTTTGTTGTGGGAATTATATAATTTACTGAAGATGATGTAAAGTTCTTTTGCTATAAAGCAGTACATGGTAGTCTGTGTTATTCAATAAATACTATTAAAACTAGCATATATTGATTGGGGATGGATTACATGGCAAGATGCCGCCCGATGCCAAGAAGTACCATAAATAGTACAAAATTCCTTCCTACAAGAAACGTATAGTATTTTAGTGATGGTAGCATTCAGGTGAAAACTAACCAAGATCAGGTAAGATAATGTAAGAATTAGGTAGAAGAATTAGGTTGAGACTGATAATTTCCTGCTCAGCTACCACTTATCCTTCCTTGAGTAACAGAACTCAATTTTTACCTGGATACTTAACCCCCAGAATAAATTGTTTCCCAACCTCCTTTGTAGCTGCAATAGCCATTGTGACCAATCTCTGGAGGACAGAGTATAGGCAAGTGTCCTGTATGAATTTCAAGAGTCTCTTTAAATAACCTGACTATTTCCCTCCTGCTGACACCTAAGAATGGGAACCTGATGATTAGAGCTTTAGGAGCCATCTTGGGCCAGGAGGTAACTTGAGGAAAGAGGCCACATGCTGAGAACAGGAACCAGTAAACAGCCTGAGTTCCCAGGGACTATGGAGCAGCCACACTATCCCTAGAAAGAAAGAAACTTCTCTCTTGCTTAAAACTCTTTATCCTGTTTATGTTTGTTTTTTATACTTTATTAAATAAAGGAAAACCTAAATCTAGTGGATACTCTAAGAGTGAAACAGCAATCATTTACTTTTATAGGAGGATTGTGGTTCTAGGAAGGAAGTGTCCTTTGAGTCAGAACTGAGAGGATAAAGAAATTCTGAACCTTAAATTTTCCCAGTAGTCTGAAAAGACAAGACATGCATGGTAAAATATTCTCTCATATTAATTACAAAGCAAGAGTCAGTAATGAGAGCTATATTCATTAATGTTCAGTTGTTCCAGTTTTCCTATTTAGCTTTCACTATATTTAAAAGTCTTCATTGGATTCCCTAAATGAAAGCTATAATTAATTTGACTGGGAAAAGACAATATTGTCATAAATGATTATAATTTTAAAATCACATTTTAAACATGTACATAAAAGCCAATTATTCTCAAAACAATTTTGAAAGCAGAAATATATAGGTGTTTATACTTTCATGTATATATGTATGTATGTAATGACCTACTTGATACCATTAAATAGAGAGTGCTTGTACTAAGAGGTCTTGTACTAAGTGCATGATAAAATGTGGGACAGGGCCTTCTGTGAAAGCCAGTGCAAAACTAACAGAAAAGTATATGAAAAACATTTTCGCTCCATTGACACTTCATTATTTGTAAACTGCAGCAAATTTTGCAAAGTAAGTTATTGTCTTCCTTGACATATACTTCTAAATACATGACTATATAGGCTGGCATGCACTCCTGAGAAGAGTGCATGTGGGATTTGAAAGAAAGTGGATGAAGAGTATTGGGGAAACTTTGCAAGTCACATAATATTGTAACTAACCTAAATGTGTTATTGCAAAGAATATTTTGGCAAAGCAAATGACTTTCCTGTAATTGTTTGAAATTGCTCGTCAAACTCATTTTGACAAGCTATAAAGAGTTTGAGATTTACCCTACTTGCAAGCTAGCAGGTTAGCCTGCCACAGTTTCACTGATGCTGGCAAAAGACCTGAGACTCCTGGGTCAGAGACAGAGGAGTTTCTTATTCATGGCACTACAAGCAGCAGGAGCTTCATGCCTGTATAAATTCTTCCTGCCCCCAAATCCTGTGAAGGCAATAAAGGAGAGCACAGGAGGATACTACACACACTGTGAGCTGCTGCCATAGAACTCAAATTGTTTAAAATGGGCCGCAGGAAACTTTCCTGATTTTTGCCAAAAAAGGAAGACATTATCTTGTTAAAATGGACAACAAACATTTGTTTGTGTCATCTGTGATTTCATTGCTCAGTGCTTGGTAGTTCTCCTTGCAGAAATCTTTCACCTCCTTGGTTAAGTATAGTCTTAGGCATTTTATTTTCTTTGTAGCTATTGTAAATGGTATTGAGTCTTTTTCTAAGTTTTCTTTTTTTAAAATTTCAGAGTATTACAGGGGTATAAATGTTTTGGTCACATGGATTGCTTTTGTACTGCTTGAATCAAAGTTATAAGTGTGCCCATCACCCAGATAGTGTACATTGTACCCATTAGGTATGATTCCACCCATCCCCTTCTCCCCCCTCCCACCTGCATGATTTCCACTGAGCTTTACTTCCATCTGTGCACATGAGTGCTGATCAGTTAGTTCCAATTTAACAGTGAGTACATATGGTGTTTGCTTTTCCATTCTTGTGATACCTCACTTTGGAGGATGGTCTCCAGTTCATCCAAATTGTTGCAAAAAATATTAATTCATTTTTCGTGGCTGGGTAGTACTCCATGGTGTATACATACCACATTTTATTAATCCACTCATGAATTGAGGGGCACTTGGGTTGATTCCACATCTTTGCAATTATGAACTGTGTTGCAGTAAACATCCAAGCGCAAGTGTTCTTTTGATAAAATGACTTTTTTTTCCCATTGGGTAAATACCTAGTAGTGGTATTGCTGGATCAAATGATAGGTCCACTTTTAGTTCTTTGAGGAATCTCCATACTATTTTCCATTGAAGCTGCACTAGTTTGCAGTCCCACCAACAGTGTATAAGTGTCCCTTTCTCTCTGCATCCATGCTAGCATCTACTGTTTTGGAACTTTTTGATAAAAGCCATTCTCACTGGGCTTAGGTGATATCTCGTTGTGATTTTGATTTGCATTTCTCTGATGAATAGTAATGTTCAGCATTTCTTCATATGTTTATTGACCATTAGTTTATCTTCTTTTGAAAGCTTCTGTTCACATCTTTTGCCCACTTTTTAATCAAGTTGTTTGATTTTTTCTTGCTGATTTCCTTGAGTTCTTTGTAGATGCTGGTTATTATCCCTTTATCAAATACATAGAATGTGAATATTTTCTCCCATTCTGTAGCCTGTCTATTTGCTCTGTTGATTGTTTCCTTGGCCTGCAGAAGCTTTTTAACTTAATCAAGTCCCATTTATTTATTTTTGTTGTTACTGTGATTGCCCCTGGGGTCTTCTTCATAAATCTTTGCCTAGGCCAATATCTAGAAGAGTTTTTTCAACATTTTCTTCTAGAATTGTTATGGTTTCATGTCTTAGATTTAAGTCTGTTATCCATCCTGAATTAATTTTTGTGAATAATGAGAGATATGGATCCTCTTTCAATCTTCCACATGTGGCTATCCAATTAAATTATAAAAGCCATATATGACAAACCCACAATCAACATCATACTGAATTCAGAAAAGTTAAAAGCATTTCCACTCAAAACTGGAACAAGACAAGGATGCCCACTGTCAGCACTACTGGTCAATAAAGTGCTGGAAGTCCTAGCCAGAGCAATCAGGCAACAGAAGGAAATTAAGCATATCCAGACGGGGCAAGAGGAGGTCAAACTATTGCTATTTGCTGATGGTATGATCTTATACCTAGAAAATCCCAAAGATTCTGCCAAGAGACTCCTGGAATTGATAAATAAATTCAGCAAAGTCTTAGGCTACAAAATCGATGTACACAAATCAGTAGCATTCCCATACACCAACAACAGTCAAGCTGAGAATCAAATCAAATACTCAATACCTTTCACAATATCCGCAAAGAAAATAAAATACATAGGAATATATTTAACCAGGCAGGTGAAAGATCTCTACAAACTATGAATCACTTGATAAAGACCCAAAGTAGGGACAAAAGTGGATGGGTACAGACTAGGCATCTGCAGGTCCGTGAGGTAGATATTGAGCTGATAGACCCAACATCTATATGATCCTCCCCTCTTTGCCATATCCATTTAGTTCTACTCTGCTATGGATGGCTCTAAAAAGGACCAGTTAGTACCATTTCTCTCTCCTTTCCCTGATCACCATCTCCCCCGAGTTCAGGGTATGGGATGAAGTGGCAGAGGCAGGGGGCTGGAATGAGAGGACCTACGAAGCTCTTAGGCAAGCTCAGTTGTATTTTCTCAAAAAGATTCAGGAATAAGTTAGCACGAGCAACCCGAAGAACTTCCCAGGATTAGGGGGAGCTTGTTCAAGCCCCAGGGCCCTAGCAAGACAACTTCGCTTCAAACTCTGCCTCCTCGTAGGCGCATGTTGCTTGAAAAACATGTTCTCCCTTCACTCTTTTTACTTTGTGTGCATAGGAGGACTGTGGAAGACTGAAAAGAACAGTATCTGAAGGCAAATGATCCAGTATTAATTTTAAAACAATTACCTTCTGCAGACACGGCCTCATTGTTCGCCGAATGTTTGTAATAAGCAGAAACATTCTCCTAACAGGTGCAGTTGCTGCAATGAATGTCACGGCAGGCACACACAGCGTTTTGTCTACAGTTGGGTCGTTGAAACGAAGTGCAGACTAATGGAAATATATGACTGCTCAGATGTATTTGGAGAAAGTCATTTGCCCGATGGTAATTGATGCTTACAGAGGACTGGGGAACACGAGGAAAAGCATCTCATATTTCTGTTGCCACCTGTATAACTACTCAAAAGGCAGAGAAGAATAAAATGTGAATTTGTCTTTGGGGCAGTATAGAATTTCATGTACTTTTTCTGTCTTGGGTACCTTTTCATTCCTTTTTCACACAACAGCTTTCTTCGATTTTTAAAAAATGTACCATGTAGTATACATTTATTTCTCTTTTTCTCCCCCTCCTGGCGTGGGGGAAAAAATCCCCGAACAGATGTTGTGCTAAGATTGCCAAACTCATTTTGTTTTTGATGTTCTGTGCTCAGAGCTACTTATTGGAGAACACATTGGTGGAATGTACTCCTTGTTGTGTACTGTACATTGAATAGCAGGAAGTCAGTTGGAAAAGGATTATAACACAGTTCCTGAAAATGCCAATGTCATTGAGCATTCAGAGATAAGCAGAAGGAAAAATCTGGCAAAGGGTCCACATGATGAGACACAAAGGTTGCAATTACAAGTCTGTTAGCTATTAAAAACAATATTATATTTTTAAAAGAGGTATAGGTAGCAATGAAATGCTCAGGGCAAGGAGGAATTTAACAAGAGTCCACAGATGCAACTTGATAAGCATTCAAAGTTAGAATAAAATGAGTAAAAAAAATCCTCACAATTAACAACAAACAATTAGCAGGAAAATTGCCTCTAAAACCTGTTGGCAGTGAAACTGCATAGGTTAGGTCCTCATTCTCCTAAGCACGAACACATACACACAACATATATTTGCTGTATAGCTAATATCCTCTGTAGTGACACGTGGGAGATTAAAACGGAGCTTTATTGGAATGCAGTGTCTCCTTACAAAAAGGCACTGCCAGCTTGGCCATTTTTAACTAGGGAGGTGTCGAAATGATGGACAGAGAGGTGAGTGAGATCCAGGGCTGGATGAAAGGCGCTTACAGGTTTTATGGGGAAAAGTATTACACAGGGAACAAAAAATATTGGAATAAAAGGAAGCGATTATGGAATGCACATGCCTTCCTTTCTTTTGAGAGAGAACTGAAGGTAAGAAGTGGTGTGAATGTGCACTGTGTTAGTTTACTAGGGCTACCATTGCAAAGTACTACAGACTGGGTGGATTAAACAACAAACATTTATTTCTCACAGTTCTGGGGACTAGAAGTCTGTGATCAATGTGTTGGCAGGATGGGTTTCATTCAGATGCCTCTCTCCTCGGCTCATGGGTGTCCACTTTTTCCCTCTGTTTTCACATCCCCTTCCTTCTGTGCTGTAACTGTGTCCTAACCTCTTCTTCTTATAAGAACATCAGACATATTGGATTAGGACTCACCAAGGACCTCATTTAGCCTTAATTACCCCTTTAAAGACTCTCTCTCCAAATGCAGTCACATTCTGAGTTAATGAGAGTTAGGACTTCAATATGCAAATTCGGAAGGGTGAGCGCAATTCAATCTGCTATAACAGGCACCAAATAAACTGACCCAACATTGAACATCTGTTCAGCATCCAGAACTGAGCTACATGTTGGGGATACATAGAAGCGATCTCTGCTCCTTGTCTTCAAGGAGCCTGCAACAAGTGTGCCAGATAATGCCTGTAAGATGCCTATAATAAAGATTTCTGGATTTTTGTGGTTTTTTGGGGGATTTTTTTGGTTTTTTTTTTTTTTTTTTTTGAGACAGAGTCTTGCCTCATCACCCCGGGTAGAGTGCAGTGGTGTCATCATAGCTCACTATAACCTCAAACTCCTGGGCTCAAGCTATCCTCAGCCTCTAGAGTACCTGGGACTATAAGTGCAAGCCATGGTGTCTGGCTAATTTTTCTATTTTTAGTAGAGACAGAGTCTTGCTCTTGCTCAGGCTGGTCTCAAACTCCTGAGCTCAAGCAATCCTCCCACCTCAGGCTCCCAGAGTGCCAGGATTACAGACATGAGCCTCTGCACCCATCCCCTATAATGAAACATTTAAAACACTCCTCACAGAGGACTAGAACATATATGTTAAGGGAACACATATGCAACCAAGTTGATGAAATCAAGGAAGACACACACAGCATGTGATATTTGAGCTGTGACTTAAAAGAATGAGCAAAAACTCACTAGAAAGAAGTAGATTTTAAAGACCATTTTAGGGAGGAACTATGACAGCCTAGCAAAGGCACAGGCATCTCAGGGAGACTGTGATAAGGCTTATGATGCCCCCAAGGAATCATCAAAGCACAAACAAATGAATTGGCACAAAAGTCATTAAAATGTTCCCTCTAAGAGCTGTAATGTATTCTAGACAATAAAAGGAAAACTTAAATTATGCATAAAATTCAACTTTAAGGTTGGGGCTGCATGGATTTTGTACCAAACTATCCAAAATAGTCCAAAAATAGTGTTCTAAATATTACATCAGGAATTGCTGACCCTCCAGGAATTTGTAACAGAGACACATTTAAGTCAGAATTAGGATCAGGTTAATGCAATCACACATGTACATGGAGGTGGTTTTATGTACACAAGATACTTACCTACCAGGGATTCCCAACACATGTAGATATTGCTCAGAATGGTTTATGCCATTTTTGCTCTCATTTATCTGACAAGAGAAAACTCAAGATTTTACTGTCTCTGATAACCAGAAAGATAATTCTTTTAGTAAAGATGATGAGTATGACCATCTTGTGTGAATGCATAAACTTATAAAATCATCTACTGAGGACATACTCATCATTTTAGGTTGACTCTTCCAACTCAGTTTACTTTTCTGACCAAGGTCAATCACGCAGTCCTTAGAATGTTATTCACGTAGCTCAAATGAAATTCAGAGAAGTTGAAAAGAATAGGGTTTCAGGTTGATAAGTGATTTACATCACTTAACGATGCATATTAATTGCCACATTCTAGCTCAATCTGTCAAACACCACAGTGTTTATTTGTAGCACACCCTATGTCAAAACATCCAGAGGGGGGAAAAAGCCTTGTTACTAAACCCATACCGAGAGCTACCTAATTATTTGTCTATCCTGAGGCATGCATTTCCTTAATTATGTGCCTATTCTTGTGTGCATTCAATCTACAGATTGTAATAACTGGAGAGGTCTTCAAACCAGGTCTCTGTGAGGTGACAAGTGATAGGTTGAGAACAACTGAAACCACTCCTATCCATGAAGATCCAAACACAATAAACCATTAAGGATTTATAGTACGACAGATTCTGGTATTATTCTCCAGATTCTCTTCTTAGAATTATTGTGGATAAGGAAAAAGTTTGGATGCTGGGTGTCTTCTGTATTCCTGGTCCGATGCTATCTAGACAGGATGCAAGCTTCTTGATTCAGGGCCATTTACTGCCTTCTTAGATTTGAAAATAAAATACACTTGCTCAAAGCATAGACTTTTGTCTGTGGGATGTTTATAAGCTGATTTCTTCAGGATAACTTGCTTTCATTTAATAAACTCTACAAACTAACACATGGGATGATGTGACACTTTGATGATTTCTCTCACCCAGACCACCGGACCCGGGTCTCCTGGACCTGGCAAGGAGGGACATGAGAAGGATAAGAGAGATTTGTAGCAATGAGGGCAAAGGAAGACAGTTGCTGTAAACCATCTTTAAGATCTCTGTCATTTCCTATGTGCCTCATTAAACATGTCAACAGAAGGACTGTATCAGGACGTTGGTGTTTAATTGTCTTGCTCAAAGTCAGGGATCTATCAAAGTACCAAAGTTTAATATGTTATATTAGTAAACTGTATCAGACTGATTTTTTAACTTTGGATATAAGACTTGATGCCATCCATAAACAGAAGCATTTCAAATATTTTTTGTGTTAGCATAGCATCCCACCACAACCGAGGCTTGTTTCTAATTATTTTGTCCAAACAGAGGACATTTTAAAATGCTAACAAAAATATTACTGAGTATTTCATATGCAATATAAATATTGTGTACATATTACATGCACACATATAGGTAATTATTATGTATTCTTAAATTGTGGCAGTTGTTTTATTGATCAGAAAATGTAATTCTATCTTGCTAATTAAACGAATTCCAGAAATACAGGTTTTCTTTTAAAAATTCACAAAGTTACTAAAAATTATCAGATATAAGTGCTAAGTGTTAAGTATTCAAACCAACTGTTTGAGAATATGGAATAGAAAATGTAATAACATCTCGATTACCTATGTAAATGACCTTCTGATTTGTGCTGTTATCTATTTTTGGTATCCATTATTCTACATCTGCATTCCCACTTAAAAAATAAAAGAAGAAAAATGTGCAGACTTGTAAGCCAAATTGAAGGAATACAGTGATGCAAGAGTTTCTAGTTGCTAGGGAAACCAGATCTTTCATATGTCATATTTAAATGGCTTTCTCCTTGGCAAACTGAACCTGGCTTTGTGACATTCAGTGAAAAATAAAAATTAAAATTATATAAACATATATGTATTAAATGAACAGTAAAAAGTTATATTTTCAACTTACATAGCATTCAATCAGGACAGTCATTGAATTATCTCACTGTTGTTCATAAATAAAAACAGTACCAGTGGACCCTGTAGATAACACTAGTGGACAAAGATAATATGAGAGGGCAGAGCTGAAAATATCAAAGCATTATTTGCTGTTATTTTAATACTGCAAATGGGTAAAATTTATTTTTTTAAGCAACAAACATTTCTGAGTACCTACTTTGTGTGAGCACAGAATTAATTGTTATATTCGTGGTTAATACTGCATTTTGCAAGGATCTTCTTATACTGGCTACTCACTATCAAATAAAATACATCATAAAAAAATCCAGGGCCACATAAAGTTGTTATGAACACCACCCACAAAAGAACACTTAGGTATCGTCATGATTATTTCACAGGCAAGGAAGGAGATGTTCAGAAGGATTAAAAAACTTAACCAAGTGTCCCCCTAATCATTTTTTTGTATATTAAATATTTTTCCAACTAGACAGTATGACCTTTAAGAGTATGAAAAATGGATTACACTGAAAAGGAAACATGACATAAAAGACATCACTATAACATTCAATATATTTGTTAATTGAATTATGACTTGTAAGTTCTGGTTTCTGCAAAAGTGTCTGTTCTGATGCTTGGATCACAGATACGATCTACTTCACAAAGCGCAGAATCTGGCCTTTGTTGCTTCTTCTATGAATTCCTTTTCACATATCCTATCCATCTTGTCTAGCACATTTTGATTGATTTTTTTTATTTCTGCATATTATGGGTGTACAAATGTTTAGGTTACGTTGCCCTTGACCGCCCCACCCCCCGTCAGAGCTTCAAGCATGTCCATCCCCCAGATGGTGCGTATCACACTCGTTATGTATGTATATACCCATCCCTTCCTCCCCCCTCCCTTCTGCCCAACGCCCGATGAATGTTATTCCTATATGTGCACTTAGGTATTGATCAGTTAAAACCAATTTGATGACGAGTACATGTGGTGCTTGTCTTTCCATTCTTGGGATACCTCACTTAGTAGAATGTGTTCCAGCTCTATCCAGGAGTATACAAGAGGTGCTAAATCACCATTGTTTCTTATAGCTGAATAGTACTCCATGGTATACATATACCACATTAATCCACTCATGTATTGATGGACACTTGGGTTGTTTCCACATCTTTGCAATTGTGAATTGTGCCGCTATAAACATTCAAGTGCAGATGTCTTTTTTATAGAATGTCTTTTGTTCTTTTGGGTAGACGCCCAGTAATGGTATTGCTGGATCAAATGGTAGTTCTGCTTGTAGCTCTTTGAGGTATCTCCATATTGCTTTCCACAGAGGTTGCACTAGTTTGCAGTCCCACCAGCAGTGTATGAGTGTTCCTATCTCTCCGTATCCACGCCAACACTTATTGTTTTGGGTCTTTTTGATAAAGGCCATTCTCATTGGAGATAAGTGATATTTCATTGTGGTTTTGATTTGCATTTCCCTAATGATTAGAGGTGTTGAGCATTTTTTCATGTTTCTTGGCCGTTATTCTGTCTTCTTTTGAAAAGTTTCTCTTCATGAAGAGAAACTTTTTGATAGGGTTGCTTGATTTTTTTGTTTGATTTTTAATAGATGACTTACACTTACCATTTTTTGCTATGCTTATATGCATTATAATTCTACTTATTGAAGGAAATCATAAATAGAGTTTCACATTACATAGGCTAAATAAAAATGTGCACTAAATAATCCCCTACTAGTGATCTTTCCTCATTTGCCTTTAGATTCTTATTCTCCGGGGGTGATGCATCTTCTGCCTGATCCAAAAAATGTTGTTCAAGCCAAAGATGAGCTTCATTGGAATTCTTCACTTGAGATCAGTGTTATTTACTCTGGTAATTTAAAGAAAAATATTTATATAATTTAAAGATTATTACTTTTGTTACATTCTATTCAAATGAAGTTTTACAGTTAATGGTTTGGGAGAAAAAAAACTAATAGCCCTTTTAGAACAGAAGTATTTGAGCTCACTGAATGGTTTATGTTAATTAGTCCCCCAAAGGTTTGGTTCAAATGGGCTCAAAGTTCTTTATTTGTGAGGGACAAATCATCTCTTTCTGAGAAGAAGAAAGTAGAAACAAAAGAAAAGATAAAAATAAAAGAGAGGCAAATAATAGAGAAGAAAATCAACCATGGGTCATTGGTACAGAGAAAAATTGACCTTACCTGGTAGGATTATTTTTTCTCTTTTTGCTCTGTGGTTTGGCAAGAACAGAACAAGGACTTGTTAACAAGATATTTGAAGAAAAAAGAAAAACCTTTCTATGAATAACTTATACTTAGGAAATTTCCATGTTTTTCTCCATGTGTGGAAGGATCTGATAAACTAAAATATTACTCAGCCATATAGAAGGATTTGACCAGAAATATGAAATATGAAGGTGCTCTGAAGCTTTCAAACCTGGAAAAATGGAGAAAATTAAATTATATGAAGCAGCAAGTCATTAAAGTATAATTTGTTTCTCCCTTCTTGAGATACCTCACTTAGGAGAATGGTTTCCAGTTCCATCCAGATTGTTGCAAAGGGTATTAATTCATCTATTTTTATGGCCGAGTAGTACTCCATGGTATACATATACCACATTTTATTAATCCATCCATGAATTGATGGGCACGTGGGTTGATTCCACATCTTTGCAATTGTGAATTGTGCTGCAATAAACCTTTGAGGGCAGGTCTTTTTGATAATGTGCACAGAGGGAAGTAAAACTCCATGGAAATCAACCAGGGAAGGGAGAAAGAAGGGAGGGGCGAAAACCTACCTATTCGGTACAATGAACACTATTTGGGTGACGGGCACACCTATAGCTGGGACTCGAGCATTACAAAAGTGATCATGTAACCTAAAACATTTGTACTCACTTAATATTTTGAAATAAAAAAATAAATAATTTGTAATAGTAATGCATTTAAATGTGTTTGCTTTTCTATATAATTCTCTGTAACTGTTTCACATTTCTTCTTATTTCAGTGTTTTAAGACTATTCCTATTTCTTAAAGAATTATGATGTCTTCACAAGCCATAATTAAGCAGTTAATTATTGTATTTCAGTTAGAGTAACTATAAGAATGTAGTTGCTTTACCAGGAAGTTATAATAAAAAATGTAATGCCCAATGCTTGACAGCAAGCCCTAACTATGAAATAATCAGAATGGCAATAAACTGCCTCAACAGTACAAATTATTCAAATGCAAGACTGTGAAGAAAGAACACAACACAGATAGTGTTGTGCTCTAAAGCTGAAAATGTACATAGTGAAGAAAAATCTGTATGCAATACCTAAGGGCAGCAGGAGATGTAGGGCACTCCTGGCCTCAGAAGACACTACATTGCTGCACCTGGAGCAGTTAACCTGTCAGAGAGTAAAGTATATGAGTGATATATATCTATTCCGATAGACTGAATTATTTGTAGGAAATGATTTCTCAAAATAAGAGCTACTATTTGTTGTGAGGCATGAAATATTTTACTCATAAAGTACCATTAATATTAACAACAATCCAAGCATAATTGTCCTTAGTTTACAGATGTGGAAAACTTCCCTGGGTTTTCGTGTAACTAGGAAAGTGACACCATAAGCAACATTACGGGCAAGGAGTTGATTGACATGGGACCTGAAGAACTGCTTATTGATATTAGAGATTCACAAGACTATATCAATTTTTCCATTATTTTGAAAATTAAGTACCTTGGACAGAAATATGTTGCCATTTGATGAGATTCTTGAGTTATGAGAAACATCCTCAGAAATTCATTAGTATTACCCCTGAAAAATAAATCCTTTTTTGTTTCTGAACTTGTACCAGTAATTTTATTTCTAGTGGAAAGAGAATAAGTCTAGAGTCATACGGACTGGTGGGCTGCCCCTGCTTTTCCATTTACTGCCTGTCTAAGGTCGGGACAGTCACCTGACATCTCTAAAGTCAGTCTCAGCAGCTGTGAAATGATTCCTTCCTCACGGGATTGGTGGGTGTTAATTGATGGATGATATATGAAGTCTAGTACAAGAATTGCCATCCCCTTTTCATACATATACAGTTAAAAATTAATATTTTATTATATCTTATTGGCTAATCTTATTGTTCCAAATAGATGGAGAGTTCGTGAAGAACAACTCGTGTCTGAACACTCCCCATTATCTCACGAGACACCTGGGACAGTGCTGGATACGATGTAGGCACTGATAAACTCAAAGAACAGGCATCGTCACAACTTCGAGTCTGCCCCCATAACTCTCATGTGCCACATTCCTCCTGCTACAGCCCTCCCATGGACACCTAGGAAATAACTGAAAGAAGTTACAGGGCCATTTGCACATCTTAAGGAAAACCTGGAAAGGGAGAGTTGGAAAGTTGTAGTGTTCGGCAGGCCAAGGTATCATTGAATCTCCTGGAGGAGTAATGAAAAGAAATCAGGCGTCTAAAGGGCTTCGAGAGCTGGAGAAAGTGGTGAAAGCGCGCCCCCAGGTCAGACTTCGAGTATCACGTGCATGTGCCTGGTGCAGCCTCAGCCCTGACACAGGCAGCTTCCGGGAGCACCAAAAAACAGTCTCTTTCCTCAGGAACCCCTTCTTGCTTATGCATCACTTTTCCCAATTATTCTTACAAAGGCAGGCAATATTAATTACCTTCTGAGAAACAATTTATATTAATAGTTTAAATGAATATTTTTAAAGAAATGAAGAATCTGAGGTATACTGGTATTCCTTTCCTCTTCCAAGGTCACTGAGCAGTTGAGAGTAGAATTCAGATGGCTCCACCTTTCCAGGTCAAATTTCTCTTCACACATTAAGTACAGCTATTGGGGAAATGACATTAGTAGTAGAAAAACAATGGCAAGGTTTTTAACAGCTCCTAAAGATTTGAATATATATAGTAGTTTATATATGTATACATGAACACATATATATATTTGTATATATACACATACATGTATGCATGCACACATGTATATACATGTACATATATGTTAGTATATATACATATGCAAACACATTTATATATATACACATACACATGTATATTTATACACACACATATATATAATTGGGAGGGACTCGATTATCCTCAGAATGAGTTTTCATAGTAAATATAATAATCAAATATAGGAAAATAATGGCCTCTCTAAATCATATGGTGTCAGTATTCATTAGTGTTTAAGTGACTACTCCAATTCCAATGAATTATTTCAGGGCAAATATATGTCACCAATTTCATTTTTGCATATTTGTTTCAAAAACAAGTTTTAAAAAGAAAAAAATCAAATCAATTATGAAGTGTTTTTTTTCCATTAAAAACAAAAAATAAAAATATCCTTTAATTTTGTTAGCTGTTTTGGGGGAAGTTTTCTGTATTTTATCTTGGAATCAATTCAATTTATAGCAAAACACCCTTGGTGAACTTGTGGCTATAAAAAATTTCATTACAAACATAGTGAATGTTATGTAACATATTTAAAATCATCTTTCAACCATACTTCTTGCTTCTTGAAATAGAAAAAAGTTGTAAAATGTACAAATCACAAATCAACGTATAAATAATAATATCCCTTGGTGTATTACCATCCCGTCTTCCCCCCTGCCTTTTTTTTCCTAGGAGTGGCTGACACAAATATGAGAAGAAATGGCTCTCCTTGAAGGTTTAAAAGGTTGAGAGAATTAAGGTTAAAGAAGTGAAGAAAGAGAAGTTTGGAATTACACATTCTACTTGGTGACAGTTCTGACTCTAAACTTGCCCCTCCTCTGCACCTCAGTGACAACACCTGCCCACACCACTACTACATCTGTAAGGCCTTCAGCTCGTGGAGGTACATTCTGAAATGGGTACAACCATAACTGACAACTAACCAACTGTGGCCATGACAAGTTAATTGACCACTTTGGCAAAAGTCCCTGAGGAGTTAGGAATAAGGAAGGTGAAATGCAAACTGAGTTACTTAACTCCGAAACATTTCTCAAACCCTTTAAAATCCATTGCTCTTAATTGAGAACAGATCCAGTCTCTGTATATAACCATTTTCTCCCTGACTCAGGAGAACATCAAGAGAAACTTTCTGTTCACAGATGCTCTGCTGTTAGAAATTCACTGCAAAGATAGCTAAAACCCTGGGGAAAAAATTGCAGGAAACCTGCTAGCTTCTAAGAAGATATATAATGGTAAAGGAAGCTCTTCATTCACCTGGAAAAATTACAATCATGAAAATACCTTCATCTTAATGAGTTGTCATTAGGTATTAAGAGGTGCAGATATCCATTCATTGCCAAAATTTGCCCTTCCTCATCCATGACTCTTCCTCCTTCCAGAGCTTGTGCTCATGCGGATAGGAGTTCTTTCTTCTAGTGCTGCTGTTTTTCACTTTGTTTTGGTGAGTCAAAAAACAAACAAAAGAACCAAAAGATACATTTCCCCAGGAAAAAAAAAATGTGCATCTCACAAAACTATACCTTGGTTACAAAAACCTGAAACCTCTGCTCTATAGTTCTTTTGCATAAAATTTACTTCCGCCTTCTCTTTTCATGCTTTGAAAAATAAATAATATGACCATCTTTTCCCCATTGTCTTTGTGAAAAATCAGACTATTGGTTAAGATCCCAATAGAACTATATATCCTTTGTGATTAATTCCTGGAATTGGCTCGAATTTTACCCATACCATCCTCATCCTTGGCTCTTTTAACTCACTCAACAGTATTTGTTAAAACCCTAGAATGTGTAAAGCACTAGGAAGGCGTCAGGAGATGGTCTCAGAGGATGGGCAGTCTTGCAGACTGCCCTGGAGTTAAATCCAAGAGCACAAAGGGCACCCTTGTGCCGGGCTGCTGTGGGAGGCCAGAACTCTTGCTACTTCTGCCACGTTGCCTCCACATGCCTCCCTCTCTTTAACTCTCACAGCGCCTGCACCACTCTGTGGCTTGGACCAACTGGATGAATCTAATGGTGTGCTCTGTTCCTGCTCATCCCCATCACCTCAAGAGACTCATGGCTCCGAGGTCATTCTCCTTTCCCTGGATGTTAATCTGCACCTAGCTTCATAGGTTGCCTTTTCTGACCCCATCCCCCCTCCATCTCCTGAAGCCTTTTCTTCCAACTTGTCCCTGAAACTCTAGACCAATCACCAACCCTAACCCTGGCCTCAGCATATTCTCTGAAAGTCCCCATTGCCTTCTTAATTTGATGGAAGCCCAGCTCCCCACAAATACAGCGATTCCCTTAAAGCCATCCTGAGCAGTGGCTGTTTCTTCCTGTCAATATTATATTCCAAAAGCATCATTCCTGATACATTACTCTCCTTGTTTAAAACCTTCCACCAGTTTAGCTTTGCCTAGAGAATAAGCTACCAGGTTCTTAATGTGACATTAAAATTTGGCAATAATATTTAGTCTTTTCTGTTGCTTGCCCTCAGTTCCAGCTAAAATAAACCAAGCACCACCCCTAGACTATATCCAGAAGTTTTCTAGCTACGTGTCTTAGTTCATAATTTTCCCTCTTCCAGAGGAATCCTAAGACTCCCATTTCTTTCTATCAAAATTGTTTCTATATTTTCCTGATCCAGATCAAATGTCACTTCTTTCATGAAGACTTCCTTGGTTCTCATTTCTCTGTGTGACAACTTATCATGTGCTTCCTGGTATTCTTATCAGTTATGCATTCATTTTTAACATCTCTCTTAAATTGTAAGCTCCTTAAGGCAGTCTGACCCGTGTCTATCTCCCTTGCAGTATAGAGTGGAATGACATGAGCACATCATATTTGTTCAAAAATGTTAATTCCAGTCGAATAGAAAGGCAGGCTATCTGGCAACACTCAGAGAGGCCAGGGTGTTCTATAGTACATGAGGCCCACAAATGCTGCAAAGAATCAGAAAAGAGCAAGAGGCCTGAGGTTAGGTTGATTGAATTCTGACTCTGTCATTTAACACCTGTATGGTTTGGGGCAAGCTTTTTGTGTGTGTTTTCTTTTTTTTTTTAATTTTTACAAGTCACTAGTACCTCCTACCACATATAGAATATACATACCACATACAGATAATAGTGTCTACTATATATGATTTTGTTGAAGATTGTGTGCTTTTTAAAATACCTGGCCCAGGACCCAAAATCTCATGTCGTGAGTTTTCATTCTAAACCCCAAGGGCCCTGCGGCTTTCTATGTTATTCCTGAGGCAACAACCTTAGGTCTCAAGGTCACAAGAGCTGTGACACTTGGAAGCTACTTCCCCTGTTGGATGTGGAGTCTACCCCACCAGTGAGGCTACAGGTTGTGTCTCTTCTCCACACTCATTAGAGCCTCGTGCCAAAGGACTTGCCAGCTACAGCAATGGGTGAGTTGGGCATCAAAAGTCCTTCTTCTCTCTCCTCACTGAGTTCTATGTAGAATCATTATGTCCTGGGAAACTTGGAGCCAGAGAGAGAAAATGTGCCTTTTTAAGCAATCAACATGGCAGAGAGTGTGGAAAATAAAATCTCAAAGGAACTTCACAGTGTTTTTCATATTTATTTCTCTCACAATGGCTAAACAATCTTACAAAATTGTGCAACATTTCTATAAGACAAAAAAGAAAGAGAATAATCCTGGCTCAGAGCATGAAGTAGAATGAAAAGGGGAAAGAGTTATTTCCTTGTAGATAAGAGAATCACATTAGAACTGCTTTCGCTTCCAATAATAATGTTAACTTGCCGATATAAATGCATCTTGTCTTCAAGCTTGAGATTTCATGTCATGGTAATAGAGGCTTAGGCAGTGTTTATAATTATATAAAATTGCATGGCTGGGAGTAGAAAAGAGCTAAGGCAGACTTCATCAACAACACAGAAGAGGAGGAAACTCAAAAACAACATATTAGGAATTAATAAAATCCCTTGTGAAATATAGCATTTCACACGCAGGGAATCATGAACCCAGCCCACTGATGACATTAGCTACTAATGCCCTGGTAAGGGAATCTTGTAATTTTGTTTTGAAAAGAAAATCCCTTCTGTGACTAAACTTCAAAGATGTCATTTGAAGTGAAGATAACACCATATTAAAGTAACTTCAGCAAACGCTAAAATATACTTCTTAAAACAAAGATTTTACTGGAAATAATTAATAGTACAATTACCAAATTATTTTACTTTGTAAGAAAACTGGCTGACCCATGAGATTATGCTTTATATACTCAAAAACACCTGAATTTATTGCCCAAGAATGTTTACGTAGAGAAGGAAACCTAAACAATATTTTTATTATATTACATGCACATACACACATATATATATGTACTTGCATATATAAATATATTTTTCCACATGGGTGTATGTGTAGGTATATTTATACCTAAGACTTGCTCAGCCATTGACTAATGCCACATATAATTTGTGTCCTATTTATCTTATAACCCCAGCATATGGTACAGTACCTTGAATATAGTAGGTGATTCATAAATTTGTTCTATGGACCTAAAATCTTTATAATTGTTTTGGGGGATTTAACAGATTCAAATATGTCAATTTTCTTAAAGAAATAAAGTCAAAATTTTAGAAAGCTGACCATACCAAGTAGAAAATTCCATTATTTTTCAAAAGAACAAAATCTTATCAGAGAAGTGGGTTGCAACAGATTCTTTTTAGAGACAAGGTCTCCCTATGTTGCCCAGGCTGGTCTAGAACTTCTAGCCTCAAGTGATCACTTTTGAGTAGCTGGGACTACAGACATGCACAACTGCTCCCAGTTTAACAACAGATTCTTTTTTTTTTTTTTTTTTTTTTATTCCAGCATATTATGCGGATACAGATGTTTAGGTTACGTATGTTGCCCTTGCCCCCCCTCCCCCCCAAGTCCAAGTTTCAAATATGTCCATCCTTTGGGTGGTGTGCATTGCACTCTTTGTGTATGAAAATACCCGTCCCCTCCTCCCCCCATAACAAACTGAACCTCAGGTCTTTCAATGGTTTAGGATTTTGGTTTTGCTTTATAGATTTGATAAGATGGCAATGATTGCATATCAAACTGACTGACAGCCTGATATCCGTTACTGTAGGAAGCATTCTACATGACTATCATCAGTGGGGGGTGGAATTTTTGTAGGACGCAAGTATCTTTAACTAACAATGAGAATCACAAAACCCCTTTTACATGCCCAGAATTTATTGCATGTGAGACTGTTGAACTTGACATGTTTTATGAGGATCAATAATACAATTCAGATGCTTGTTGTATTTCAAACTAAATGGAACAATATTAATTCAAGCCATAAACAGCACGAAGGAAACTCAAATGTCAAAGTTTTTGAAATGAGACATGAATCGAACAGATTCCCCTCTCCTCCCATACCAAGCAGCATTTTAGCCACTTTTAATTAGAACCAGCTAAATATAGCCCTTATCTTCATAGATTAGGGATGTGGTTGACATTTTGCTAAACCTTTTTAAAAATACAGGCTTATTAATAAGTTATGTTAATTCCTGGAAAATAAGAAATTAAATGTTCATACTCTGAGCTGTCCTAGTTTAGAGGTCCAAGTCAAAGAGAAAGTTAATGGAAAGCAACCAGGATTGGAAAAACACGGGGTTTGTTGCTGTCTTGGTAATAGCCTGAGATGAGAAGGAGAGAATGGAGGCGTCACCATGACAGGAGATTTTTGAGAAGTAATTATAGAACTAAAATAGCAACAAAGTCTTGATAAAGAAAATCAATCATAGTTATATGAAGATCACCAAATATGTCACACTGGAAACATTGTGTTTTAGTTTTTGGAAGCTGAATTGTGATTGTTGGGCTTCTACAACTAGCAGCTCACCTCATATGAGGGTCAGAACAGAAATCAGTTGTGTAACCACATCTTTGGCCTGTCTGCTTGGTCTTTGTGTTTACTTGCTGTGAATTTCAAATGCTGGTCATGAACTCCCAACTTGGCATGATCATGGAGGAGATGAAGATTATGGTTGACCTGAAGAGTCAAGCTACAGGGTGTTTACAGTTTTGACAGTGAGTGAAATGCAAAGGCTGCTATCTGCGATGTCATTTGAGATGGCAGGCGGGCTTAGTGAAAAGGAAGAGTGCTGATTTCTGAACCAATCTCCCCGACATATTATGAAGTACTGATCTCCATTCAAAAATTTAAGCCATGCCTTTCTATAAGCTGTTTTTCCCTTTATCCTTTTTTTTCTTCCTCAGAACAATGCTTGGGAAGAGTGCTATTGAATGAAATTTAATTTTTCACTTTGATTCTCTGAGGGCTAGGGAGTGTGTAAACAGTATAAAATTTTTCCATGCTATTGGGTATTTTAAAAAATGTATCATTAGAACTTGTATTATAACCCTCTTCCCCCCTGCTTTCTTTCTTTCACCATCCACCAGCTGGAAATTAATTAAACATTTGAAGGGAAGAAGTTCATTTACTTTATAAATGTTTTTATTCCATAAGTGATACTTAAATATTATAGAAAAATCAGATAATACAAATAAGCTAAAATAAGAGAAAAATAATGATCATCCTTAATGGGTACCCAGAGGTAAAAATTTCATTGTACTCTATATTTTATACATATATGTATTGGTGTATTTGTGTGTATAAATATAGGCTATAATAAATTATATTAATATATAGTATAATAAAATATAAACTATATTATAATACACACAAGTTGTGTATGTGTGTATATATCATGTTTTACTATTTTTTTAAAGAGAGCATGCTATTTTATAATCTGTTGTCTTAAGTGTTTTAATTTAATAATTGGGATTATAGTACAAATAATGCACATTTCTCTCAGCTGCACATTCTTGTTCTCTTTTCCATGTAGCCCAGTCAGATATTCAACAGGTGTGCACCAGTACAGGTGTACTAGCTTTTTACACCCAGGGTCTGTTCTTTTGAGGCTGGTGAATATTTTGATTGGTTGGTGCCCATGCCATATTGATTGCTAAATATTTGAATACTACCCCTGAATGTTGTAGGAAATCTTAAGTTGCTAGAAAATACCATGCCACAGAATTAGCCTTCAGATAGCTAAGCAAAAACCTTCCATGTGCCATAAGTCCATTTGACATGTGGATGTGTAGGTCTTCTTGCCCTACAAAGAGCTTACAAGGTAGTTAAGTGGTTATGTCACACAGGCAAGCAAAGATAACAATGCTGCTGTTCAGTATTATGTTGATTACAAAATGAATAGTGTGGTCAAGGAGATACTAGAGTTCAGAAGCCTGGAATAGTTAGAGAAGGCTTCACATAGGAGAAAATAATTGAGATAAAAGAAGGAGAATGTAATTCAAGTGAAGGGAATAAGAAAAGGGTATGATGCATTTGGGAAACTGCAAGAAGATTAGTTTTGCATTTAGAGTCATTCTTAATCCTTCCCTTGCTCTGTAAGCATTTTGACTCTTGCAACTGTTTTTCCTGAGCTTCCTTAGCAGAGGCTTATGGTTAGATTTGACCAATAGGAGACACTGGTCAGAGACTAGAGGGGAGGAGAAATACAGAAGCAGTGGTATTCCATCTATACCCCCACCCCCAACCCTCACACTCTGTATCTGTTTGGGTCTCAGGCAGTTGGCAATGTCTCCTCTGTGGTTCCAGTTCTTACTGGGAAGCTTCTGGGTCCCAGCTTCAGTTGAGTGGCTCTTACTCCAAAGTTCCAGTTCCTTCCTTGTAGTCCTGGATCCTGGTTCCCAGGCTCTGATGGTATTACCTCCTGCCTTTGTCCCTCAGTCCTATGGGTGGTTGCAGCTTCTTGCAGTTACTAACCTCTATGTTGCCTCAGATTTCCCCAATTTGTTCTTTCTATTCTTCTAACACTTTTGTAACTTTTTCCTGTATTAAATTCTCTTTATCGAGCCATCTATTGTGGTTTATGACCCATATATGAGTGGATTATATGAGTGGTCAGAATTTTCAGATTTGATTAAGTTAAGGATCTTGAGATGGGAAGTTTCCTGGATTCTCTGGGTGAGTTCAATGCAATCACAAGGTCCTTATCAATGAAAGGAGAAGACAGAAGAGTCAGAGACAGAGAAAGAGAGAGATTTGAAGATGCTATCTGCAGGTTTCAAAGATGGGGGAAGGGGTCATAAGCCAAAGAATGCAGGTATCTTCAGAAGCTGGGAATGGCAAGGGCATGATTCCTTCTTAGAGTCTCCAAAAGTAATGTAGCCAGGCCAATACTTTGATTTTAGCCCCACGAGACCTATTTCAGATCTCTGACCTCTATAAGATAATAAATGAGTTTTTTTTTTTTAAGACACTAAGACTGTAGTCATCTGTCATAACAACAGTAGGAAGCTCCTATACCTACCTTCAGGACTTAGTTCAGGTATCACTTTCTCCTCAATTTTTATTTTAATTTCAAAGTATTATGGGGGTGCAGATGCTTTGGCTATATAAATTGCCTTTGCGCAGCCTGAGTCAGAGCTACAAGCATGCCCATCCCCCAGCAGCGTGCACCACATCACTTAGGTGTGAATTTACCCATCCCTTCCTCCCTGCTTCAACCTGCCTGAAATAGTATGAATGTTACTTCCAATATGCACATATTAGTGTTGACTGACAAGTACCAATTTAATGATGAGTACATGTGGTGTTTGTTTTTGCATTCTTGTGATACTACACTTAGAAGACTGGGCTCCAGCTCCATCCAGGATAATACAAGAGGCAGTTCACCATTTTTTATAGCTAAGTGTAGTACTCCATGGTATTAAATATACCACATGTTATTAATCTCATATATTGATGATCACTTGGGTTATTTCTACATCTTTGCAATTGTGAGCTGTACTGTTATAAACACTCAAGTGCAGATATCTTTTTTATAGAATGTCTTTTTTTCTTTGGATAGATATCCAGTAGTGGGATTGCTAGATCAAATGGTTGTTCTATTTTAGTTCTTTGAAGTATCTCCACATGACTTTCCATAGAGATTATACTAGTCTGCAGTCCCATGAGCAGTATATGAGTGCTCCTATCTCTCCACATGCACTCCAACATTTTTGGGGGACTTTTTGATAAAAGCCATTCTCACTGGAGTTAACTGATATCTCATTGTGGTTTTTATTTGCATTTCCCTGATAGAGATGTTGAACATTTTTTCATATGTTTTTCAGCCATTAGTCTACCTTCTTTTGAAAAGTTTGTGTTCATGTCTTTTGCCCAATTTTTAATGGGGTTGTTTGATTTTTTTGCTGATTTTCCTGAGTTCTATAGAATCTTGTTATCAGCCCTTTGTCGATGTATAGCATGTTAAATTCCTAGATATCCCATACTCCCATTCTGTGGGTTGTCTGTTTGCTCTCAGGAGCCAGACTAACTATGTTTGAATTTCAGATCTGTTATTTACTAGCTGTGAGACCTTGGGCAAGTTGCTTAGCTGTTCTGTGTCTGTCTCCTAATCTGTAAAATTGGAATAATGATAGTACCTACCACACAGGGTTGTTGTGAGATTGAAAGAGATGTAAAGTGTCTAATAGTGCCTGGCTCATAGAATTTTTTCAATAAATGTTATCTATTATTAATCACCATAGGCTTCCAGGTTATGTTAAATTCCTAGATAACCCTTACTCCCATTATTGTTCCTTATGGAAGAGTGGTGTATTACTGATAATCACAAGTATTTCCTTCCTGAGCACAATGCAGTTTTCTGATCTTAAATTTCCTCAATCATAAAATGGGAATAATTATAACACCTCCTTCATAGTGATATTCATGGAGATTAAGTGCAAAAAAAAAACCATGTAAAGCACTTACCAGTGTGTGGCATTGTAAATTTTCAATATGTGTTGGCTCCTATGATTATTTTTTCAGTCAACAAATATTTATTGTGCACTTTCTATGTACTCAGTACTATGGTAGGTGCTAGGGATACAGTGGTAAACGGTATTATCAAGTTAACACTAAAACTCTGCCAGCATGGAACTTACATTATAGGAGAAAATGGAGATGTAGTGATAATTGCTATGGAGAAAAATGGAGAGATAGAGGGTGGTCATGTAAGTACCTTCCAAGGACCTTGAACGACTGTGACATTGGAATATGTTGATGAAGGGACAAAGAAAGGAATGGTTTGGTAGATTACAGCATTGATCATTTGTGCTGGGTGCTGCATTTGAAGCCAGGAATGGCAGATGATCAAAAAGGCTAGACGGTGCTGACTACAGCTTGGACAACTGCAGCATCATTTGGCAGCAGGCCCCATTGACAATTAACCAAAGGGAACAGTGAGGCAAATAGAGATAATGTACTTTCTTTGTGAAAGTGTGAGGATGTATTAGACTTCTTAATTTTTTTTTTGCCTTTTGTAGAAAAAAACTTTTCCAAATATTCATGTTTTTTAAGCCTCATGAAACTAGTTATTGCCCTTTATAAGCCCTTAGAATGACTACTAGAGTGTTTCCTAGAGGTTTTATGAAATGTGTGGATCATTATGGGACCTCATTTATTCCACGAATGAAACATGCTGATGGTACTTTAAAAAAAATGTAAGTAATAGCTAGCTAATAAACATCCTTATTTTGTAATGCTGCCTGATGAGTATTAGATTTGAAGATAACTGGTCCCTAACTGTAGCAGTACTTCTATTTTCATATTTACAAAGTAGCCTTATTAATAAATATATACTAAATATATTCTACTTTAGATTCATATAGAGGCATTGACTTCTGCCTTCTATCAGAGGAGCTAAATCCTTGTAGATCTGCCCAATGTGTCAAAGGGAGGTCCAGAATAATTAAAGGCACTCAAAATTTAAACTAGACTTGTGTTTGATAGCCTCTTGGGGATTTTACAGGAAAAAAATTACTGACAATTAGGAAAGAGTGACAATGAGGATAAATGATTTGTAGATCACATTCAGTAGGAACAACTCAATTGGATCACTATTTTACATCAAGCTTAACTACCATTCAGATAATGGATATTGAGGGCTCAGGTGTCACTAAACTGCCATTCAATCCACTCTCATCTAGGGTATTTAAAAATTTCAACAGAAAATATCCTCATTTTGATAGAACAAGAAAGAATAGTGACCTCGAGTTTGACATTTTAGAAAATTAAGTAGCACGGATGCCTTGACAGATGAATGGAGCAGCATGTGAGATTCCACTGGGAGGCGATATTAAGACAAACTTGTATTCAGCTAGACAATGAAATCTTGTTAGATAACTTGGCCCCAGTTACTAGGAAGGATTAAGAATTAAGCTCCAAATCTCAGGAGAGGAACTAGCAAGAATTCAATTTTAAATACCAAGATATGCCATATTTATTGAATGCCTATGCTGCACCAGACACTGGACTAGACACTTGAGAAATAGTGGGGAATACTATCCTTGTCCTTTATGAGCTCCCTACCCAGAGAGAGAGACATAAATATTTAGTATAAAAATCACTGTACTAGAAGAACCAAGTGCTATGGGAACACATAGGAGGGTAGCTAAAGCAAAATTGGGGGAGGAATGGCTAAGCTAATACCTTATGAGCAGGAATTAGTGAAGGAAATTATGGGTAAGGGAGATCCATGATCCTGAAGGATTTGGCTTAGTATCAAATTGATTCCAGGGCAATGACTACAGGTTGAAACATTCTGATCTAGTGGTCACCTGTCTTGTACTCACAGCTTCCTCTGTACTCAGCTGTTATGCCAACCATTTTTCTTTCTGTGAATGATCAAACCGATTTTTTCTTATACTGAAAACTTCATTGATAAATTTCCTTCCTAAGCTTTTAATTAAAATCAAGTCAATCTCTTTAGAGATGAGTGTGTGTGTGTGTGCATCTGCATCTGTGTGTACCTGTAATGTTCTTGCCTGAACCACCTGAAAGTAAGTTCCAGACATCATTGAAGAATTAATAGAGGAGAATTTTCCAGGTCTTGCTAAAAATCTAGATATACAGGTACAAGAAGCTCAATGGACCCCAGGGAGATTCAATGCAAATAGGAAGACACCACGTCATGCAGTCATCAGATTGACCAAGATAGCCACTAAAGAGGCCCTTCTACAAGATGTAAGGTGAAAGAAACAAGTAAAAAACGAAGGAAAGCCCATCAGAATAACTCCAGATTTCTCAACTGAAACCCCACAAGCAAGAAGAGACTGGGGCCCCATTCTCACTCTTCTGGAACAGAATAATGCCCAGCCTAGAATCTTGTACCCTGAAAAACTAAGTTTCATATATGAAGGAGAAATAAAGACATTCTCAAATAAGCAAAGACTGAGGGAATTCACCAAGACAAGACCAGCTCTCCAAAAAGTACTCAAAACAGAATTACACAAGGATCAGCACAGTGAACACTCTCGAATGTGAAACCACTCAAAAGTTAAAGATCAAAGGCTAGATTCCACAATGGCTCAAGACAGAAAACAAAGCAACAAAATGCAACCCAACAGAACGAAAAGTAATTCACCCCACTTATCGGTTCTCTCAATAAATGTGAATGGTTTGAACTCCCCTCTCAAGAGACATAGACTGGCCAAATGAATAAAAAAAAAACAAGCCAAGCATGTGCTGTCTCCAGGAAACTCATCTAACCTGCAAGGATGCATTTAGACTCAAAGTAAAGGGGGGAAAACAATATTTCAAGCAAATGGAAGCCAAAAGAAGGCTGCTGTGGCAGTTTTGATCTCAGACAACTTAGTTTTTAAATCAACAAAAATAATGAAAGACAAAGGGTGTCACTATATAATGGTGAAGGGTACAGTTCAACAAGAAGACATAACAATTCTAAATATGTATGCACCCAACTTAGGTGCACCCAGATTCATAAAGCAAACTCTACTTGATCTAAACAAATTGATAGACAGCAACA
>CAUYRB010019193.1:0-39675 GCA_963574695.1 Propithecus perrieri | reverse complement strand
TTTCTTACACATAAGGTAGCTTACCATGTTTACTGATTTGTCATTGCTCTATATCCTGGAGGTAACTCCATATTAGTGTACGAAAATCTTTCTCATTCATTTTCACAGCTGCAGATCATTTAACTGTGTGCAGATATTAACAGTATACTTAGTCATACACTTTACCGATGGGCATTTAGATGATTTCTAAATAGGAATGAAGGATACACACACTTTCATATCAATGACCTTGGAATAGGGCTTAAAGTACAATGTGGGTTTCAAATTGATATTTTTCTTTTGAATAAACATCAGAAAATAACATCAGTGTTTGTTAAAATGTAAAGTATGCAGAACTTCTGGCCTCACCTATTATTAATAAGAATTAGGTAAATTGAATGTATGTTCACTTATGCAATATGTATATTTTTAATGTATGCATTTATGTACACATATGATTCTGTTTTTATGTATATATATGTGTATGTATTTCCAGATTTAAATATCTAGATATCAATATTAACATAGATATTTATCACATAATTATTTTTGATAGAGGAAAGAATGTAGAAACTTTTAGTAGCTCAGTGAGAGAGCCAAAGTTAGGCAAAATTTGTATAAAATTTATTGATTAAAATTATTGTGATAGATCTATATGAACTGATACAGGGCTACATATAATAATATATAGTAAAATTTACATAATAATCTTACAAAATTATAATAACAGTTTGATCCCATTGTTTATACTTTAAAAATGTATGTGCTTTGGTTTATTTATATTTACACAAGCAAATATTGACACAGCAATAAATTGTCAACGGTGGCAAACACTGCATTAATATAATCCCATTTTTGGACAGCTGTTAAATCAAATACATCTCAGTTAACTTCATAGAATGAAGTCTGGATTTGTAGTCACACTGTAATGCAACAAAATTGTTGGCTTGGCATGGAGAAGAAAACTCATAAATTCACTACCACTTTTGACTCAGAACTCAGTGATAACAGCTTTTGAGCAAATTAACCTTCTTTGAGCAGGTCGTCAGGCTCCCTAAGGCTACATGGCTCTGATATCGGGGCTGGCAGTCTAAAGTAAACAATAGCATTTCTTTTAAACCAGATAGCGGAGAATGACTCTGAAATAGTGCATCCTATATTAATCTTTTCTTTGTATCTGTGGTTAAGGACACAGAAGCATCTTAATGTTAATGACAAAATATATTTTGTCCATCCTGGAAATTCTTTTGTTCAATAGGTTATGATTCTGTCATGACATTTAAAATGGGAATTTTAATGGAGGTATCACAGTACAATAAATAAGAAATTCCAAAGGAGGGCCTAGGACAAACTAAAAATTAAACATATTGAGAATATAAAAGTAGTTGGACATGCTTGAAGCTCTGACTCAGGTAGGGCAAAGACAATATATGTAACCTAAACATTTTTACCCCCGTAATATGCTGAAATAAAAAAATAAATTTAAAAAAAGTAGTTAGGAATATATTTTGTAAATCATTATTTCACACACAAAAAAAAATCTTAGGCAAACACTATGGTGGAACTCTACAATAGACTTTTCCAGTTTGCCCAAGGCAGTCCTAGTTTATACCTAAAGTCTCAACATACTGGTAAATAATACCCCTTTTGACTGTCAAAGGAATGCTTTAGATTGAAGAATAGAAATTATATTTCCACCTTTCCATGTATATACCACAGGGAGTGAGGAGATTCTTTCCTCCTTATTTCAGCCCTCAAAAACACCAACATTGTCCTTACTTGGGGGCCTTTGTGCTAGATATTATCTTAGTTTACAATACTAAGTTGTTCCAAGGCAGTCCTTTTGTCATCAGATTTTAGCTTAAATATTGTCTTCTCAGACGTCTTTACTGTCTCTATTGTTTAGGTAAAAATTCAACTGAAAATTACATAAAACACAATTAATATAGCTGAAATAGGAAGGGATTTACTTGCGCAGGTACCAAGTAGCTTAGAAATGGCTAGTCAGGCTTATACGGTAGCTCAATTTTGCCATCAAGAATTCAAGAATTTTCCACTCCATTATGCTTAAATGAATAGGTCTTTGTCCTCGTATTTATTGCCTCATGGTTTCAAGGTGGTCCCTGCATCTTTCAAATCCATGTTAATCCTCCAGGCAGGAAGATGAAAAAAGGGCCAAGGGCCCAAAGATTTTCTCATTGCAAGTCTTTCAAATTTTACTTGGGACCCTTCAGAGACATTCCCCCACATCCACTGGGCTCTCCCTCCCTCATTAGAATGTGAGCTTCATAAAGCAGGGACTCTTTGTGTCTTGTTCATTGCTGTATTCTTCATGCTGTGATCAGTGTCAGCATAGATAAATAATAAATAATTGTTTTCAGATAAATTATTGGATAAATGAATTAAGAAATGAATACATAATTTAATAAAGAGTCTTATAAAAATCACTATATTAGATCAGACTGTATACTTGAAGGATACTTACTTATGAATATCCAACTGTTAATAGTCCTTATAAAGTTACGGACTCACTTTAAGCATAAAAGTCAACAAAAATTTTTAAAAGAAACTCATATTTAACTTTAGACTATAACATAATCATAGCTAGGCTGGTGATACTTTATAAATATAGTTTAATAATAAAAAATAAAGAAAATAAAATTGCTGATGAATTTTGTCCTTCTTTGTTGGATTTCTGAATTCCAGGTTTAGAAGGAATTTTAAAGCATGTTTAGTTCAGCATCCTATGGAATGCGACATCTCAACTATGGGGCTAACTTCCCACGCATGCATAACAACCAGAGTTAGCTAACCACCACCTCTAGTTTTTTCTTGTCTTCATTCCCTTCAGATTCTCATTACTAATGAGATTTCAGATCATAATGGGTTCATGACCTCGGAAGCCCTGGTTCATGGGGGTCTGCCAGGTAAGTGAAAGGGCATGATATCTATTTATTATCTAGACACTAAAGAGCAGTATGTGGATGCATAGAAGAAAAGGAGGAATTAATACTTTAAGTATTTCAGGATTGCAGTCTTAAGGAAGAATATACAACTCATTGTTGTCCTCCACAGTTAGTTCCAACTTTGACATCATTCCTTTTCCCTCCCACACACACATACCAATCTATCATCAGATAAGTGTGCACATTCAAACAACCTGCTTGTACTATGAGTTAGTATAATATTTCAAAAATATTAATCAATGTGTTTTGTTATAGTGGTTGTTTTCTAAAATTGTTTGAATCCTTTGTCCGTTCCTTCTAGTGAGGAATTAGCTAGGCTGACTTTTGTCTCGGGGAATAGATAACCGTACAGGAGGGGTTAGATAAAGTCTTTTTTTTTTGCTTACTTTTAAATTTCAGAAGTCCAACCACACACAAGAAGAAAAAAAAAAAAGGACTGCTGTGTGAGGATAATATCCAGAAGTGAAAGAAAATGTGAAAATGAAGAAAAAAATTTTGGACCCCCACACACTTGATAAATGTTTCCTGCGTTGACAAGGAAGAGAGTTAGAAGAGAAACAAAAAGTAAGTATACTAGATACTGTGGGTCTCCAAGAAAGGGGTTCACTTCCTGAGAGGGGATGCAGTAGAGAAACAGAATGTCACACATGTTTGGAGTACTAGCAGGTAGAGGGCACCTTTCTCTATTTTTTCCTCTTTCTTGGGCTAATAATTGCAAAGAAAGAGGACCTCTGAGTGGAAACGAGGATGGGCCCGAGACATCTGTACAGATATTCTTTTCCCCAGCATGACCTTGAAAAACCAAAATGTTTTCCAACCCCGAGAGGAGCATTGATGTGGTAAATGCCTTAAATATGCCTGAGAATGATCTTTGTCTCATGTGGTGAGAAGGATGCAGCAGAGTGGTATCTGTGTCCCCATAAGTAGCATGGGAAGTCCTTAGAGTTAGGAAAGAAGAAAAATATCACGGTGACCTGCATGGACCAATGATCAAGACCTGGATGGGTCAATTGATGTCTCAGAAATTTCCAGCAAGGACAGGTGACAGAGAACTAAATGGGGCATCCTTGCCAGTACCCCTTGCCCATCACCACTAGATATGAGACGTAACCCTGAAGAAACAATAAAAGATGTTAGTTGACTAGAAATATGTTATCACCACAAGAAAAAATAGGAACTGGAAACATTGTGCCTAATTATAGAAACATATCAGTTATGTTATTGTTATAGCACATTTATGGACTGAGATTTGCAAACACTATAGTTTTAAACATGTTCATTCTGTCCTAATATATCCGGAAACATCCTGGAAAGAATTTTGCAAAAGAGATTGTACCAAGCTATAAGTGAGACCAGAGTATATCTTGTTCATAATTTACATTTATTCTCAATAATGGTATGTTTCCTTCCTTTACTGCATCGAGAAAAGAAAAATAGCATTATTTAAGACATAATATATTTACTTCATTTCCTATATTTTTATTTTCTTTATTATTATCCCGTGACTGCACACAAAAACTCAACCACACGACACGGCAAATAGTACTATGCACTTTAAACAGAAGGATCTTAGAAAATGTAAATAAACTTGCCCCCAGCTTTCTATAATCACATATTTTAAACAATTGTGGAAAATTTATGTTGTTTGTCAAGTGCCACCAGATGGTCAAGAGGAGAGAGCTTGCAAGCAGCCAGCTCATTTCCTAATAACACTTTTGACAGGTGTATGCTCAAGAGAAACAGAATGGGCACTTCCATCTCTTCTCCTTCCGCAGTGTGAAAAGCGAGTATTAGATCCAACAGTTCTCATGTTTAACACATGTTCTTCATTTTAATACAAAGTACTATTTTTAGCACCCATTATTTAACACCTTCATCTCCACTTGCTGCAGTGAAAGGCTGCTAGACAGTGTGGCTCAGAAAGGTATCCAATAAGAAATAACAGATTGAACATACATCGACTCTATGAGAAGAATGACAGAGACATCAGGAATAAACCACTCCTCGGTGCAATTTTAATTAATGATAGAAGTAAGTGCCTAAATATCCCATTTTTTTTTAATCCACATGAAGGATGTCTCTGATAATTGTTCCACACAGCATCCTGAATATCCCTAGCAGGACGGATGCCTAATTGCTAACAGCAGTAACCTGCTCTTAACATATCCTCATTGGATTCTTTCTCTTTCCTGACTTCCTTCCCTCCCTCCCTTCCTTCCTTCCTTCCTCCTTCCTTCCTGACTTACATTTCCAGGGCTTTCTAAGATCACCTTTCGTATAAAATACTTGTGTCCAAACCCTTACCGTAGGTCTGCTGCTGGTAGAAGATAGCCTAGATTATCCAGAATTTCCTTGACTGTGGCAAATGCATATATCTTCTGAGTGGAAAATTGTGACTCTCATCACAGTCCCAGGGAGTCCTGGGTTCACCTCTGGGTTCAGGGTCCCATTATCCTTGTGATTTGCTCTCTGAGTAAAAAACAGGACCAGCTTCATGGACTTATATCCAGTGCAATAGCACAGGCTACCACACTCAAAAAAAGCATGATTTGGGGGTTTAATGCCCTCCATTTGCAATCTTGAAATTCTTAATAATATTATCTTTGAACTTTTATTTTGTTGAAACCCAATGGGACAATGCATCACTTATAGGAGCCTTAGCTCAAATACAGTTGGGCCTCCAGCCATTGCTCTGCCTCTCCCAGCATGGCTTTTTGTCTGCCTATCCCCCAATCCCACTTAGCAACTGCTGCCAGGAAGAGGCCTGTTTTGGTTGCCAAAAATGTCTAGATTGGGTGCTCACACCCTGTGTGCTGAGCTGAACAGCAGACCACAGGCAACCTGTGGGAGTTTATACTCATCCTGTGGGTAGCACCATAGCCAAGGGAACATACATTATTAAATTGCAAATAAAACAACCATTAAAGGTGTATTAGTGTCCAATTTGATGCCATAAAAATTTTGACAAACTTAGTGACTTAAAACAATTAAAATTTATTATCTTACCATTCTGTAAGTTAAAAGTCTAAAAATGGTTTCTGGAAGCTCTAGAGTAGGAGCCATTTTCTTGCCTTTTCCAGCTTCTAGAGGCTGCCTGCACTCCAGGATAATAGCGCATTTTAAAACCAGCTGATTTGCAATGTTAATTCTCCTTTTGCCACATAACCTAACATTCACCAGGTTCCAAAGATTAGGACGTGATTACTTTTGAGACACCATTATCCTGCCTACAAAAGGTTGAGAGAGAGACTGCAGAAAAAAAAGGAAAACAAAACAAAACAAAACTCTGCTTTTAAAACAAATGGCCCACATTTTCATTTTGCATTAGACCACAGAAACTATGCAGCCAACTCTAGAAAGGACCTAAGTAGACCCTACACTGATTCTCCTCCTGGTCCACATCTAGTTCACAGGAATCATTCATGTATCCCTTGCCCCGATAAGTCTCGGGGCAGCACCCTCTCTCTTGCTCCATGGATGCTTGTCTTTCTCAAGCATTAATCACACATCAGGCTTCATCTGTCTCAGCTCAGGACCTCTGCACTCTCCCATGGAAGTTCCCTGATCAGGGTAGAGATAAAGGAGGTAGCACCCCTAATCCTTGCCCCCTGGGGCCTCACAGCACAGAAACAGCTTTCTACAGGGAAATTTCCCCCACAGCTCACTGTACCCACTTTGACAGCTTTTGTATTACTTTGATATATTAGTTTCTTGTGGCTGCTGTAACAAATTATCAAAAACTGGGTGACTTGAAACAGCAGAAATTTATTCTATCAAAGTTCTAGGGTTCAAAAGTCTGAAGTTTTTATCGGTGTGCTAAAACCGAGGTGCCAACTGGGCTATGCTCCATCCAGAGGCTCTAGGAGAGAATTCCTTCCTTCAGCCTTCTAGTTTCTGGTGGCTTCTTTCCCTTGTGACTATATTGCTCCAATTTTCAAGGTCAGCATCTTCAAATTCCCCTTTGCTCCCTCCATCTCTTTCTTATAAGGAGCCACACAACTGCATTTAGGCCCACCTGGATAATCCAGGGTAATATTCCCATCTAAAAATCATTAACTTAATCTCATCTGCATAAATTTTATTGCATAACATTTACAAATTTTAATAATTAGGACTTGAATTATTATTATTATTATCATTATTATTTTGGATGTGGCAGGCAATTTTCAGCCTACCACACTTGATTTGACTGATTTGACTGAAGCATCCAAAATCATGATCCAGCTTTCTCTAAATTGCTTTTGTAATTTCTTCCTATAAGGAGGTCTGTCTCTCCCTCACTCTGGCAACTGATATCTGTTCTATTAGCACCTCATTCAAAACACAGGCAGCAAAAATTTCATTTTAACATTCTTTACAAAAATAAACTGAACAAAAGGAGAAGTAGGCAGCATTAGATATTTTTAAATTAATCAATCATCATCACTCAGTTATGATAAATGCTAACTGTACAAGACATAGCATGAATAGTGATTTGAGGACATGGTTTCAGAAAGATCAGTTTACTAATGTCTAATTCCATTGGCTAGAGAGATCAATGTCAGGTCCAGGCTATCAAAAGTGTGTATGAATATTAGTGTGTATAAAATACAAATGTATCTAGCTTTATGGCTTTGGGAAGTTTCTTGTCTTCTATGAACTCAGTTGTTTTTATCTGGAAAATGGTTGTGATAAATGTCCTTGCAGAGTTGTGTTATGGTGCAAAATGAAGTAACAGATGTAAAAGCACTTTGAAAAATTTTATGTACTATATAAATGTGAGAGATTTGTTTTGTCATGTAGTAGACTACATGTAAGGATATTTTCAGTGGCTTTCATTCAGCCATATACTAGTGGTTTATGACTTCAAGGCACTTTTAGAGAGATTTACATAGAGAACTAAGCATAATACCACTGGAGAATAAAGAAGGAAACTGCTTTAGTCAGCTTGCGATGCTGTAACAAAATACCGTAAACTGGGTGGGTAGCTTAAACAACAAACATTTATTTCTTACAGTTCTGAAAGCTGGGAAATCCAAGATTAAAGGAACTTGCATTCCTTGTCTGGCGAGAGCACTCCTCCAAGCATGAAGATGGACATCTTATTTTTGTATTCTCCCATGGCAAAGGTAAAAAGGACTCTGGTCTCTTTCTCTTCTTATAAGGGCACTAATCTCATTTTGGGAGTTCCAGTTTCATGGCCACATCTGAACCTAATTCCTTCTCAATGGCCCCACCTCCAAATACCATTACATTGGGGGTTGGCTCATGGTTTTTTGGGGGGTGTGTGCATGTGTGATGGGGTGCAATTTTCAGCCAACCACACTTGATACTACACTTCAACAGACAAATTTTGGGAGGACAAAAGAGTTCAGTCCATAGCAGGAGCCATCAGCATTTGTGCCACGTCTTACATAGAGAAAAACTGATCATACTTAAATGATTAATTCTATCAGCTTTTTTTGGCCAATGTTCTTATATGAGTTTGATCTAAAACATAGAGTAATCAGGAAACATTATCTTATCCTTTGGTATGGTTTAGATGTTTGGCCCCTCCAAATCTCATGTTGAAATGTGATCCCCAGTGTTAGAGGTAGTGGAAAGTGTTTGGGTCATGGGGGTGGACACCTCATGGATGGCTTGGTGCCCTCCTAGAGATGATGAGCAAGTTCTCATTCTGTTAGTTCATGGGGGAGCTGGGTGTTTAAAAGAGCCTGGCACCATCTCCAGGATCTCTCTTTTTCCAGCTCTCACCATGTGTCCCCCTTGCCTTCCACCTTGATTGGATGCTAACTGAAGCCCTCACCAGGAGCCCATGCTGGTGAGATGCTTCTTGTACAGCCTGTAGGACAAATCTCTTTTCTTTATAAATTATCCAGCATCAGGTATTTTCCTTATAGCCAAGCAATGGACTAAAACACCCTTGTTCAAATTTTTGAGATTTTACAATGAATTTAAGTTCCCTCCTTTGATTTTCTCAATCTATATAGACTCCATATATATATACACATATATATGTATGTATATATATATATGTATGTATATATATATATATAAAATTGTGTGTGTGTGTGTATGACCAATTCCTTCACATTATCAAAAATTGTGTGGCTCCCCTCTTCTAATACTTCTAGAATACAGAAATATTATGGGATTTCTAGGGCTTAAATAATATATTTGCAGCCCAGATAGTAATTTCCTTTGTTAGACTGTAAATTGAGATAACTACTCCTGCCAACAGAATCCTAGATGTCACCAACCTGTCACCGTATTATTGTTGTCAGTACCGTGATATCATGACATTTCTTCTTCAAGTCATGCCTCTTTTAATTTTACTTTTCTTGCTTTTTCAAAGGAATTATAATTCCATTATTTATGCATGAAAAACATAACCTTTAATTTTTGACTCTATGATTATGTAAAAAAAAACGTAATTTAGATTCTTCAGCTTGGAAGTATTTCCAAAATATCACAGAAAAATAAATTCCCAGGAATAATTTAATATATGGTGTTATAGACAGAAAATAAAAGACATTCACTCTATTAGCAGTGACAAATTGCTTATTTTCTAAGCAATTTTTCAATGCACTATTGTTATGTATTTCTTTCTCTTTAATAATTTAAATTACATGTTTTTACTGCTACCGTTTTTGCAAAAAGAAAGTGTGCATGGGTTCTATAAAGGCTATAAAAAATTATTTCAAGTCAATTCACTGTGAAAATACTGAATCATCATTATTAGAAGGTGCGTTCCATTGTCAGTGCAGAAGACAGTGACAGTAGGTATTGGCTTTCTTCCCCACAGTGGACCGAACCTTGATTTACAAAGGTGCCTGATGTTCTCCCTCTGTTTTCTACTTTGTTCTCTTAGATTCCATAATGTATTTTATTCCATTATACTTATTAGCTATTGCTTCCTTGAAGATTTTTATCAAAGTCTGTATATCTTAAGGACATGAGCTTTGGCAATATAAACATGGGTTCAAATTTTAGCTCCACTACTTACTAGTTTTCAACTTTGTTCAAGTTACTTGAACTCTCTCAACTTTAACTTCCTCCTCTGCGAAATGGGAGTAACAGCTCTTTACTCAAAGGAGTTTGTGAGGATAATATAAGAAAGAAGAAAGATGTAACCCATGGCCTGCCACATAATTATACAATACAATAAATGTTGTCTCCACTGTTAGTCTTATTATGACTACCATAAAATTGGTATTTATGAATCATATAAAATATAGAAATTATACTATTTAAAATATAGAATATTTAATAGTATATTTAAATATACTATTCAAAATATAGAAACTAGCTATTCCATTTCAAACTGTAAGCAAATATACAGAAAGTTTATTTTCCAATTTTAACAATTAAAATGTTAAAAATAATTTAATGTTAAAAATAATTTAAAAACTTTAAAGAAGAAAACTTATGTTCATGAATTTAATTATTTTTCATACACAGAAGCTGTGTGTGTTCATCTCAATGGAATTAATTAATATGATACAGTAATAAATTTCTGAGTCATGTACTACTTTAAAATATTTCACTCTAGGAAAATGTTGGTCTGTAAAAGGTGCAATAGTCTACAGTCCAAGCTCTTCCATGACGTGGATGGATCGTAATGAATGGGCAGATGAAAGTAGTAAATTAATTACAACGTTTCCAGATGTAGTTCTTTTTACATCTTTGGAAGATCTTTTGTTGAAAGGTGCAATAGTTTTAGTACCACCTAACTGACTAAACATGTGTGCCCTTACATTTAGGGGACTCACGATGACACGGTGCTGGATATAACTCCCTGGGTACAATAAATTAAAGTAAAATATTGTATGTTAAAATATATAATATGTGCTATATTGTAAATTATTTTGTCCCTTCAAGAATTTGGGCTGTACTATTTTGTAAAAAAAAAAGTATTCCCTTTTGTTTATAGGAGGGGTATCTTTATGGTACACACTGAATTATAAAATAGATATTATGGAATTACTTCATCAGTGTAAGAATAAAAGTATTCAAATCCAAGTTATCAAAAGACTTTTAAATTATAATCTATGATTGTGAATATAGTTTTCCTTGGCAAGAAATATCAATACTGTAATTAAAATATATATTCCAATGAAATGTATATTCAATTAAATGGATATCTGAGGTTTTAAGACAGAATATGTCTTAAAATTAAATAAGGAGATTTAATTATTTTCTTAAAAAGGCAATAATAGCAAATTACTGACAGCAATGGTTTATTCACATATATCAATGTTTATTGTTTGTTAAAACATGCGTGAAAAATGGTTGAATGTTTATGGTTAAGAAACTCAGCATTTTAGTTGACCTATAATATTCTAAGAATATTATAGAATGACTATAAGCCTGTAAATCAATGAGAAGTTTTAAGTTAGTTTGATCAATAGAATAAATACTGTTATAAAACATTTTAGGTTTTAATCTATCAGATAAGATTTTCATATAGGAGTTCAGTAATTCAGAATCTATTGTAGTATGAAGTATTCAAAAGAGAAGGTAATCTACGAATTAGTTGTATTTTGGTTTTGTATTTCTATGTTTATATTGAATGTAAGTGCTTGAAATTTTCAAGCATTTGGAATAACTCAAATGGTCAGTTTTTGAAGACTTAAGTCAGAATACTAGAAAACTATTTTGCCTCTGTCTTCCCTGCTCCCTGGCTCAACGAAGTGGTTAAAAGCATCACCTTGCAAATGAGTGCAGCACATACCTGAGGTAATCTTCATAAATTTGCTCTCTATAGGAATAGTACATACTAATTTCTCCACAAAAGTGGAGTGTATGCGATAGCAGGCTTGCAGGTCGGGAGGAATAAAGGTTTTTAACATCAGAATTTCATTTTGCTAGATGCCGTCTATCTGTTTGGCGATTCCTACAAGAAATAGAATACCTAAATAAAATTATTTTGGAAGTCAAAATCAGTAGTTTCATTCATGTGTGTTTCATTTTGTTGATACGTGAAGACTTAATGTTGCTGAGTTTGGCTTTGCCACCAAAATTCTTACCATATAGAAAATGCTATAGATTACATCCAAGATAAGAATAATCAAAGATATTTAAGACTTTCATAAAATTAAATTATTTAAAAAGAGATTAATACTTCTGGAGGGAAAAGGTGTTCTATTTCATGCTTAAATTCTGTTTATGAGAAATAAAATTGTTGATATATTGCCATACAGCTCCTTAAAAATAATCACACCTGCTATCCATTATTTGTCAAGTTTCACAAGCTTCAAAATATGAAGAATATGGTAGCAAAATGTTTGAGATGCCAACAAATTAGAGTTACAGCACCAAGGGACTAGAAACCCGATTTTGAATATTAAATACCATCTTACACTAAATTAGATCTTCCTCATTATAATGTAAATTTCCCTTTCTTTCCCCAGGGACCTAAATTTAGCTCTTTTGCTAGACATTGCTCTGTTGTTGTTTATAGAAAATTTATCTTACCATTTTGTTATTTTTAATGGTACTCCTGACCGAATACAGTGTCTCACGTGGACAAAAGACGACTTTCACTTCAAATATTCAACAATAATAACATATTAACCTACTTCTGTTTAGATTTGCCACACTGACTTAAAAGGGGATTTAAACACAAGGGAAATCTGCATAGAATTGATGAAAGAAAACGTAAGTTCTTAAGCAGAGAAGGAAATAAATTATCCTCCCTCAATTATAAAAGTAACATCTCTAAACTATGTGTATAGAAACTGGTACTTGTTGATGTCTCTTGCAGAAGTAACCCAATGTTCAAAATCTGAGAAACTCAAACATGTAGTTGGCAGCTTGTCAAATAAACTTTCATACAATTCTGAGCACAAGGTCAGAAAGAGTTTTGAATTTTATGTCAGTATATTAAGTCACAGAATCAGTATAATCTCCAACATTTATTTGTCTGAATTTAACCCTTTGTGTGCACGTGTGCACACACACACAAAATTCAATAAATCTGTGAGAAAAGTAGAAATGAGGAGTTGGATGAGAAAAAATGATAAATTACGTATTTTCAGTAAATGTGAGAAAAATTTAGAAGTGAATAATCAAGTATGTAGGTTATTGGATAAGGATGGGTCTGTATGAGGCTCACATTTTTAGTTTGAGATGCTGGGAAATAGTGCTATCTCTATTAGAATTATTAAGTCAAGGTAATGGAAGAATATCTGCAGACCATGAGAAAGACATATTACCTCTTTGAGCTCTCACAAGTCATTCCAGTGATCATGTGCAACCGTCTTTAGCCTACGTTTAGTGTTAATAAAATATTTCTGTGAAGCCAATGTTGGAGTTTGGAGGCTGAACTTTGGATTAGGATGATTATTGAGAAAAAGATGTAAGAACATTCTTTTTATTTTTTGAAAGTAAAAAGTGATGAAGGCTGAGAAATCTTGACCTAAGGTGTCCTATTCCACCAAATTGCCCTCAAATACAGCCTTCATTGAAGTAGAATACATCAGCGAATGTAGAAAAATTAATAAAATATTTTATTTTCTCAGGCACAATCCTTGTTCCAGAGAAGAGAACTGGGCTAGAAAAATATAAATCAACTTGGTCATTTGTGAAATACATTTCTGCATAAATTATCACCAGCTCAAAGCTGAACTATACTTTGTCACTCTTTCTTTTGGAGAATTTCAGAATTTACCTGGATTAAGTGTTTGTACGTAGTTTTGTATATAACCATGCTATATTTGTCCCAACTAAGAAATCAGTATCGGTACTATAAACTTAACCTTATATCATATTCATATTTCACTATCTTTTCAACCAATATCTTTTTCTGTTCCATTATTCAATCCAGGACATCACATTGCATTTATCTGCCATGTCCCCTTTGTCTCATCTGGTCTGTGATAGTCTCTCAGCCTTTCTTCTTTTTGATGACCTTTACAGTTTTGAAGAGTACTAGACAGATATGTCATCCCTGGCTTTGGATTTGTCTGATGGTTTTCTCATTATTAGATAAGAATCACAGTGTTTAGGGGAGAATACCGTCAAGATCAAGTATGCTTCTTCTCACATCTGTCAGTAAGTATGTGGCATCAGCATGACCCTACCATTGATGTCAACCTTGATCACTTGGTTTAGGTAGTGTCTGCCAGCTTTCTCCAATATTAAAGTTACTATTTTTTTCCTTTCCATATCCTATTTTTTGGTACCAAGTCATTAATTATATGCCACTTGTGAAGATTTAGCTTCACCCTCTTGGGTGAGAGTATCTATATCTAACTCCCTACCTATTTATCTTAGTTGTCTAGGGCTGCCATAACATAATATCACTGATGGGGTGGCTTAAACTACAGAAATCTATTTTCTCACAGTTCTGGAGGCTGGAAGTACTAGGTCAAGGTGCAAGTTGGGTAGATTTCCTTGGTGGCTTCTCTTCTGGCTTGCAGATGGCTGCCCACAGCTTCCTCTTCTGATGGCTTTTCCTCTGTGAACATGCACCCCAGTAGTTCCCCTTCTCTTTCTCTCTTCTTTTTATAAGTATAATAGTCAGATTGAACTGGATTCCACCTTAATGGCCTCATTTTAAATTAATCACATTTTGAAAAGCCCTATCCTCACATATAATCTTCTATTAAGTCATCATTTATTTACATTAGCATGGATTCCTAATAATAGTTTTACAGCTTAAGTTATAAGTTAATACTACATTATTTATTTTGTAAATCACATTTTTCCAATGTTGGTTGTTGAGAGCTCTGTCAGTTTGGCTCTGGTGTCCCTTCGACATGCGTTGTTACTTTTTAAAAAATGTTTGGAGCACTTTACTTTCTGGTACTTGAATCAGTGATTCTTTCATAACAGTTTGTGCTCCTACAATTACTAAGAAGTAATGTATGTCAGTTCTATTCATGTTTCTTTGACCAAAGCAACTCACCTCCCTTGAAGGGAATATGATGGAAAGCAAAATTGTCCATGTTTCTGGGAGAAAAAGAAATGATTATAAATAGATTGTACTAAGGAATATAAATACTATTATTTTGTGGGGTGGTTTGGGGTTGTTGTTCAATATTTGGAACTTCTTTGCTGCAGAAATAGTCTTAATCCTTTTTTAAAAAAATTATTTTAGATTTTTCCAAATGGCCTTACATGTAATAATCATTTCATTATTTACTTTTTAAAATTTAATTTTGATTTTTACTATTTCTGCCCAGTTTTTGAGGCAAGCATTTGCAACTAAAATAAGAATTATGAGCAACTTTAGATAATGACCTTAAAGACATGTCTAGGATACATGAGTGGATTTGGTAATTCACAGCAAAGATCATGGCTTTTAATGTGTATAATATCACAAAAATTAAGATAAGGATGCACTTTTTCAGGGTTCCAAATACTAAAATTATGCCGAAACAATGGAAGAAATACATTATTAGTGTTCTTACCACAAACATATTTTCAGAATTAAGAGGTCAATAGGTATTATGTAGAGGAAAAGAGGGATCTGTAGTCAAATAAGTGGGCAATTCTAGGTAAAATACAATTAACAAGTTTATTTACTGTTGTATTTTTCAAACCTTTTATTAATCTAAATGTATTTTATGCATTTTCTGAGAAATATTTAGTATACAACATTTGCCAAAGTATTTGAATACAGGTTTAATCTTGGTCCAGAAAAAACAGAGCCAAAATCAAAGATTTACTGTACAGGGAGAATGTTTGGTAAGTCATCTCAGAGAACAGGAGTGAGAGACAGAGAATGAAAGAAAACCAATACAAGATTGAGTTATCAAATTGATCACCACTGTGGTTGGCTAGTGTTGATCTCAGCTGTGGCCTTTTGAAAAGGCTTATGAAATACATCCTAGACGTAACTGCCAGGGGCCTGAATGGGAAGGATTTATCCATCAACATCTCTTCCTGATAGGTCAGTGAAGACTCCATCAGGGGTAAATGCTTTGCACACTTGGGTTCACATGTTTGAGTGTTAGGTTGGCTGCTAAGAGCGGTGTGAATTTGTTATGTCAGACAAGTCCCTAGGTAAAGAAAATAGAGGTAGAGGCCCTAAATGTAAGTGAAAACTGACAAGGTGCACCAGTGCAAAGAAAGTCAGATCCTACTTAGAACTGGTGCCTGCATCAGCAGCTAGAGGAAGCCAGAGTAAGAGTTGGGACTCAGGCACCTGATGTACTAAATAACACGTCCCCCATCACACCCCCAGCACCCTATGGCATGAACGACACCCCTTTTGGAAAATCTAATTTGAACTATCTATAGTAAAATACATATTCTTTGGAGAAAGCTGAAGGAGAGTATGCTTTGAAGGTTAAATCAATTTACAGTGGTAAAACATAATAAGAATTTGAATGCTATTAATAATAATGATCACTTTTTAAAAAATTATTAAGGACAGTATAGTGAATGCCTTCATCTTTAGCCAAATTCTTAAATCATTTTTTCATATGTTTATATGTAAAATGTCTGACCATAAATGGTTAAAGATATTGATTAATGAAGCAAATTTAAATTTTAGGAAAAAATATATAGAATGTATTTCAGTATTGATAAATCTTTAAAGAATTTGTAAGCATAAAAAAACATAAATGAACTTCTAATTTAGCCTCTGGGGGCACCGAATTTACACATAAATTTTGACAGAGCCATTGTATTATAAAATGCCAAAATATTAGTTATTTAAATGTATGTACACGTGTATATAAATATGTATGTATGCATATGTATAAACATATTTGTTTTTACAAATAATCTTATTTGCTATGTGGAACTTTTTATACTAAGTTCTTAGTTTAATCATGAAGAACACAATTATGAAATATCATGGGAGTGTAATTACTTTCATAGTCCTAAGATCTACACTTCCATTAAACGCAAAGGTAAAAAAAGAGGCATTTAACAATATAAGTTATTGTTTGCAATGAGAAACACCTATCGAGAAATTAGAATATCAGGGAGTTTATCTCAAAAATATATAAAAAAGGGAAACATCAAACAGGAAAATAAATTTACAAATGAAAGAGAATGAAAAGCTAAAGTATTGGCTACTAATCATCTGGAATATTTAGGGTTTGTACTTTTATGCTTTTCATGATCTTTATAATTGGATGAGATTCATAAAGTTTATAGTGGAAAAAGAGAATAGCCATAATATGTCTCATACATTTGATTAAAAATGAATTTCCCTATTTTCCCAAATGATCTTTTCCCAATCTATTTAATTGTAATAGTGTTTTCAAGATTGAATCTGGTTTACAGTCTATGTAAAACAGCACGTGAACACTGCAAACTGATTATGCAGCTTTGAGAACTTTTATCTGAGTCTTCAATTCCCTCCCCTATCAATGAACAGTAACAAGCATTGCCACTTCCCAAGCACTGTAGAGAACTATGGAACTTTCAAATAGATATTATTATGTCAGACAAAGATACTGCTACTTTAATTGTCAGAAGGATACTGGCTAAAATGCCTTCTTGTACAGGTAGTAAAAGAGGATTTTAAAACTCATGTGATTCTTTGTCTATATTCTCTGTTCATGAGCTTTAGCCAAGAGCTATTCATTTCAGTTTAACCCCAACATCAAATATATGTTTTACTTTGATCTAAGAGCAAATATACCATTTGATCAAAGACTTATTTCAGTGCTATTACATTCCATATCCAAACTTAGCTATATATGGAACCAGATCCAACTCCACAAACACCAAAAATGCAGAATCTAAAATCCACTTAAAAAGGTTTAGAAGTATTTCTCAGTGTGCTAGTCAATTTTATGTGTCAGCTTGGCTGGGCTGTGGCTCCCAGTTGCTGGTCATCATCAGAGATGTTGCTATGATGGTATTTCTTGGATGTAATTAACATTTAAATCAATAGACTTTTAGTAAAGCAGACTGTATTTCATAATATGAATTGACCTCATATAATTAGTTGAAGTGCACATAAGAAAAAACTGGGATCCCTCAAGGAGGAAAGAAATCTTTCTTCAGACTACCTTTATACTCAAGACTGCAATATCAACCATATTAACTCTTTTCAGAATTTCCAGCCTCCAGCCTGCTCTACAAATTTGGAAATTGCCAGTCTCTACAATCGTGTGACCCAATTTCTTGAACTCTCTTCATCCCTCTCTCTCTCTCTCTCTCTCTCTATGTGTGTGTATATATATATATATAATTTTATGTACTACAAACATAAAATGTTACATATATCTTATATATACATAAATATATAAAATGTTATATCCTATTGGTTTCTTTCCTTTTCTCTGGAGAGGATTAATACACTCATCATGTTCATTTTAAAAGGCATAGGGTAAATTATTATTATTTAGTTTCAACATCAAATACTGCCAGCATATAAAATTATATGAGTTTACTACTGCACTTGCTAAGACTTCCAGTACAATATTGAATAAGAGTGTACAAACTTGCCTAGTTTCTGATCATAAGGGATATTGTGGATTAACTTGTGCAAAAAGTTATGCTGAAATTCTAAACTGAGTGTCTGTGAGTGTAACCTTATTTGGAAATAGGGTTTGTTCAAATGCAATAAAGTTAAGGTGATGTCATGCTAAAATTGGGTGAGTCCTAATCTGATGACCGGTGTCCCTATAAGAAGAGAGAGATCTGGAGACACACAGATGAACAGGGAGAAGAAGAGTCATGTAAAGATGGAGGTAGAGATTGGAGACACGCTGCCACAAGCCAAGTGCAGAGGGCCATCAGAAGCTGAGAGTCAAGAAAGGATTATTCCTTAGAACCTTCAGAGGGAGCATGGTCCTGCTGACATCTTGACTTTGGACTTCTAGCCTCCAGAACTGTGAGAGAATAAATTTCTCTTGTGTCATGTCATCAAGTTTGCGGTATTTGTTAAGGCTGCCCTAGGAAACTATTAATAATATGGAGAAAAGCAATGAGTATTTCACAATTAAGTATGTTAACTATAGTTTTCTGTGGATGCCCTTTATCAGAATGAGGAAAGGCTTTTTTCTATTCACAGTTTGTTAAGTGTTTTATTATTATTATTGTTGTTGTGAATAGATGTTGAATTTTGTCAGGTGCTCTGATTAGTTGCTTACACTCAAGTTAATCAACACTCACCCTCAGTAATTCATCAAAATTAACATTTAACATTTAAGTGTTCCTAGCAGTTTATGGGTCCAGCCAGCTGGAATTAATCAGATCCAGGTAAACTGATCTCAGCAGTGATTCCCTAAAAATCGGGTGGCTCTTTACTCTGTTACCTCAATTTGCTGATGAGTCTAAAAATTTTTTGATTTTCAGGTTGGTCAGCTTTTTATCTTGATGTAAAGACAGGAATGACTCTGCAGCTCTTTACATTTCCAAGCTGAAACCAGAAGTCTAATCCCTTCTTTTAATCTATTCATGTCATAATGTTTAAAGTGGATTTGTTATACACTATGTATCGTTACATCTTATATTTGTATGTAATGTGCCCATGTCTCTTTTAATGAATGTGTTTAGACCATTTATAGTTAATGTAATCATTGATATAATTAAATTTAGCTGTAACACTTTGTTATTAGTTTCTGTTTGTTCCCTCTGATTTTCATTTCCCTATTTTCCCTCTTCTATAGTGTTTATAATTATTTGAATATTTTCTAACTCTATTTTAATTTACTTGTTGGTTTTTGACCATATCTTTTAGAAGAATATTTTAGTGGTTGCTCCCAGTATTATAATTTACATTCAAAAATGTATATAATTAACTTAGAACTAATATCTTAACCTTTTAAAGAAAAAAACTTACAATTCTGTGTGTCTCTTTACCTTCCTAGCAAAGCTATTTTAAAGAAACTACTACTTTCATTTGTTTCACTGAAAGCCATTTCCATAGGAAAATTTACTTCAGTAACTAGCCATTAATTAATCAATCATTCAAATTTTCCTCTCTAATGAATAGAAAGTATCTTTATTTTTAAGAATTCTTGGATATGTGGAATGCATGACAGTTGCACTTAACTTTTTTCTCCTGTATGTTATGTACTTGGAAGTCATAGGCTATGGCATATTTTATTTTTAATCTCTTTGGTTTGTAGAAGTTAGTAGAACAGAGATAAACTGAAAATTATGCATCTAATGCTTGGAAGATAAGAGGTGCTAGTCTTCTATGCTCTATGTTAAAGAAAGTGAGAACTCAGGAGGAGGACGCAAATTCTATGCCTAGAAGCTTAAGCTATATTTTACTATTATAGACTATGTTTTAAAAAGGTACTTTATAACCACTTAACAAGAAGGTCTTGGCATTGGTTGCTAATGTCCATGTAAGTGGGGAAATTATAGATTGGAAAAATGCCAGAGCAGAACTCCTCAGAAATCTCCTTTAAGGAAAAAAAATATTGAGTACTAGAACACTGGTGAGCACTGTAGAGTTCTTGAATAAATCCACTTTCCAGATTGGAGTGCCTAACATTTTCTATAATTCAATAAAACAACCATGTGCCCAAGAGCACTATTAGGGCTTCAGTGGAAAGAATTCCTGTTTCATCCGGTGGATGCTTGTTAAATGTTACAGACGATGGTGACACAGCCTGAATATCCTTTTGGGGGCAGAAAAGAAACAATACATGCATTCAGGAAGAGAAAATAAGAACCATTGATGTCATTCATATCCCATTTTTTCCATAAAATGTAATCTTAAACCCAATCAACCATTTTTACTTGAAAGCTATTATGCCCATAAATGAGTAGGTTTTCAAAACAGTCACTGAGCATGGGTGATTTCTCACTGTTTGCACAATTTTTTTCATAATAATACATAAGAAGAAATCTCTAAATTTCTCTGTCAGCCCTGATCGTTACATAAGCCATCGTTAAAACCACAAAAATGATAACTACGTATTTATATTCATATACATTCTATCATGAAGCCCACAGAATGCTGAAGATAAATTCAGCAAATGAATAAATTTGTGACTTTAAATCACTAAACATTACAATAAGCATCTTCATTTTCTAATTTTGAAAACCTTGATGTAACTATGTGTTTTGTGATCTTACCAGTTAAATATTGATACAATTAATACATTGGTATTACCTACATTGATGGAGATCTGTGACAGTATATGTCACATATTTTATCTAATTAATTACCAGTTATTTTATACACACTGTTCTAGACAATGTGCTAAGATGAACAATGTATTATTTTAATTTGAAAATTAATTTTAAGAACGTTTCATACGTAAGGAAACTTAGGCTTACAGAAGTTCAAAAATAGATCAAAGATCATCTACCTAGTAAATGGCCACAAGGAACTGGCATCTGTAAGAACAACTTATTAAATACAACTTATGTGAAATAAGGACAATTTTGTTGTTGGTTCATTTTATTCCTTTTTTTTAAAATTTTTACAGAATCTCTGTTGTCCAGGCTGGAGTGCAGTGCGGCAATCATAGTCTTGAACCCCCAGGCTCAAGCAATCCTCCTGCCTCAGCCTTCCCAGTAGCTGGGACTATAGGCGCACACTACCACACCTGGTCTTTCATTTTATTCTTCAAACAATTTGTTAACTATTTTATAAGAGTGATAGAGATACAGTACATGAATAAACAACACTTCAATTATAAAACTACTAGAGACAATCAGGGTACATTGGCATCATATTTAACGTAGGTCTATATTGGACCTGGAATATCACTGGAACACCAACTTCAGTGATACATGGCTTTAAGGAACAGGAAAATCACCATAGAATACATTATAATTGATAGCTTAATTGAGGGAAACTTGAACCAGGCCTTAAAGAAGCATGTGGTCAGAGTGGCAAGGAAAAGGAGAAGGAAATAAGGTATTGCAGGAATGGTGGAAGACATGTGGAGAGGAGTCTGAGGACATCCAAATCAAAGTGCCTAGAAGTACACTCTTCCACAATCTTAATTTCTAGCATTTTGGTTTCCCCACATTCCATCCTAATATTTTAGCTCACTTTCTCTCATCATCTTACCCCTAAAATTTCTCCATCTCATTCAGAGATCCAATACTTTGATCTTTCCACATTTCTCTGCTCAAAATTCATGTGTCTTTCTCTTCTCTACTTGGCTTAAATATCAATAATTAATTTTTTCTTCTTACTTAGCTTTGACTCTAAAGCAATCATTAACAACACTGCTTTGCACACATCTTTCTTTCTTTGTGCTTTTTCTCTGACTGTTTCACTCTCTTAGCAAAAGCGTTAATATCCAACATCATGCCCACCTTCTACCTTCATCTGAATTGAATATGAATGTAGAATACATACTGTGATGAATTATTATTTTTCCTTACAAATCTGATATTTTAGTTAATTCAGCCTCTTTCCTGTCTAAACAATTATACATATTTAATTCTCTCTCCAAAGCTCTAACTCCTCTTCCCACTTTTCATTCATGTTGATGATTTTGCTTAATAAAATCAATCAGAATTTTCACATGCTGTCAACATCAAATGCTGAAAACCTACCTGCATCTGCTTATGTAGGTTTTTCCTTCACTGCTCTTTCCTTATTAAGTACTCATGTTAACATTTAAGTTCAACCTCTTCACTTATGCCCTGGATCCAGCCTGTGTCACCCATAGAGGACTCTGCATCTGTAATTGGGCCTTCTTTTGTTTCCTGTATTATTCAAATTCTCCCTCTTCATTGGAACGTTTTAATTACCTTGAATAAATTTTAAAAAATATTTTCTACTTAATCACCTTCTGGCTCCTAACCCATTTCTTTTCACTACTTTTCAGACAAACCCTTCAAAATGGTTTCCTATGTTATATCTCCACTTTCCTCTCATTCACCATTGGTTTTCATCTTCCAGCTTTCATATCCTCAACCCCAGTGGAACTGTTTCTATCAATATCATCAGTGACCTCCACATTACCACATTTAGTGGGCAATTCTCAGTCCTCTGTTTTATCTTGTTATCACAACTAATCAAATACCTTCTTCTTAAAATATTTTTCTTCGCTTGGCTTCATAGACACCCTCTCTCATGTGTCCACAGAGACAACACTGCAGCCTATTTATTTCTATCACCTTTGTTTATTCTTCCTCATATCCCCAAACTCTACATTTTGAAGAATCTCATGTTTAAGATCTTGAAACTTTTCTCTTCTCAATAAATGCTAGCTAATCTTTTCTTGTCCAATTACATCGAATCAAATCAATATGCTGACACTTACTGTATTTATGTCTTCAGCCCCAATATCTCAACTGAACCCCAGATACATATACCCAACTATTTATTAAACATCCCTGCTTGAATATTTAATAAGCACATCACATTTTAAATATCCAAAAATAATTTTCCTTTTCTTATGCTAAACATGCTCTTCCCCAGTCTTCCTCATTTCTGTACATGTTGTTTTTCCATTTGCTCAGGCCCAAACTTGGAGTCATCTTTACTGTTTGTTTTCTCTCATGCCACATATTCAATTCAGCAGTATTTTTTGTAGCCTCTGTCTTAGAAATATATTAAAATTGCAGCCAGTCTACATCACTTCCACATATAAGTAGCTCAAGTTACCCCCATACATGAACTCCCTACTATGTATTCCTGACACTGCAGCTATAGTGATACCATAAAACACAATGTCAGATATAATGACACCTCCTTTGAAAACTCACTTACACATTGTCATCTCACCTGAAATGAAGTTCAGCTTCCTTACTGTGGCCTATGACTAGCTATATGGTTTGTTTTTTAACTGTTTCTTAGCCATAATCTACAACTCCCTCCCCACTCTGTAATCCAGATATATAAAGCTCTGATATGAGGTTCTTTTTTATTATAATAAAAAAAAGGGCTTTTTAAACTGAGAAAGCCAAAAAGTTTTATGGGACTTCTTCCAGTTTTATCTAAGAAGTAAAAAGTATTTCCACAGCAGCATGAAATGGACAATGCAGGATGTGTTGTGTATGTGTGGAGTGTGTGTGTGTGTGTGTGTATACATATATATTTTTAGTTTATGAGTCCTACATATATTTATTGAATATTGAACACTATGTAAAAATCATGCTAATGCATTTACATTGTCTTAATGTTAAATTCTCATAATAAACTTACACAGTGGAAAAAGTCATTATCTTATTATTTCTTAACAAAAGATGGAACTGAGGTTCAGGGGTATTAAATATCTTGTCCAAGGTCTCATAACTACCGAATAGTACAGCTGGGATTTGAATGTAGTCCCATTACCAGTGGTTTATGGTACATTTTTTTCCCAATTCTTTTTTTCTCTCCTTGACCCATTGACTCTGGGCTTAGCCTTGTGAATTGTTTTGGCCAGCAGAATGTGCGTGTACCTACACGTACCGTTTCTGACAATAGAGTTTACAAGTGCTTTCATGGATGGCTTCCTCTCTTGTTCTGTGTGAGTAGAGCATGCCCAGGAATTTCTGCAGCCTGACTTCCAAACAAGAGAAATATTTCTGTTAAAGAAGTTGGCATGTACCCTGGAGAAGAGCTACCCCAGAAAATGTGAATGTGCACTGATAATAGCCACTGAGATATTTGAGTGGCTTGTTATATAGCATTATCACAGGAATAGCTGACTAAAAGTGTTCATAAGCAGTGTTCCTTATCTAAAACATTAATCATAATTACTGCTATAAAATAAATGAGGAGAAGGAAAATAAACTTACAATGCAGCATAAGAGACTTAATTTAGGTGTGGAGATGCACATTACTTCTAGAAAGCCTGGGTTCAAATGTCTGTATTCTCCCAGCCAGTAAGTTTTATTGGTTTCCTGAACCCCTATTTCAGTAAATTAGATTGTGAATACTCCTATATCTATATTGAACTGCTATAAATATTAAATTTAAAAGAAAAAAATTTTTCTAGCATAGAACCAGATATATACTTGATCTCCAGTATATAAGGATTGTATATTGTCCTGGTTATAAGGATTATAGATATTGATACAAGCAAGTACATCAACATGGGGCCTTTTGATATTGCCTGGCAAAAGTAAAAACTCAACGTATTTTTGCTGAGTGTATTTAGGAACAAATGAACACACTTCTTATATAAATAATATATCTTCTAATGATCTCATCTAATTTTGTACTTATGTCACTAATGCAGGCTAACATAGGTTATCAGCAAAGCATTCTTTACTCTATTACTGTGTCCATGCAGTGCAAAGAGAAAAAATCACTTAGCAATTACTTAGTTACTTTGATGTACAAAGCAGTTCACATGGATTATTCTGCGTTAAATAAATAAATTGGTATTGTTGTAAAGCTAATGATATATTGAATCTATTTCTTTTAAATACATTGTTTACTTCAGGGTGTTTGTGGTGTGTTCATCAAGTTCTTGCTGTAAATGAAAAAATAATCTGCATGGATGGAAGGTGAGATTTCCATAGTATAAAAGGTTTGGGGAAGCATTCTGGAAAAATACATGTTGAAATAAATTGAAACATTCTTGAAAACTTCACCTTGTTCAAATCAAAACTGAAAGTACAACTAAAATAACAAAACTGAAAACCTAGAACAACATGTACAATAAAACGAGGTGACATGTTTTTCCCTCAAATCCTTAAATATGAGTAGGTGAGGACAAACATTGACAGCTATATGATTGGAAGAGAATTAACAGCTATGCAGAAGACACATAGCAATGACATCTCTCACATCCTTGAGAAACTCAAAATGGCCAACAGATACTGTCCTGAAACTCAGCAGGAAAATTTGAAAAGAGAACCTGAAATCGGAAGGGTAGGAGGACATCTACACATTGCAATAGTAGGTGAGAAACAAATTCTGTTTTGAGATCTATAAGGGATGCAACAGTCTGAGTGCTCTGAACTCTCAAAAGTAACCATCTAAATACCCTTTCAGGACAGAGCAATATACGCAGAATAAACTTCTAAGAATGAAATCAAAATTGAGCAGAACAAGGAAAATAAAAAAAAATAATAAGATAAATTTAAAGAAGGGCTATAGGAAAATTCAGGAAGCAAGATGTCATATTTTGAATATTTTCTTAAGACAAACTAAGGGGATATCTTGAGATGTGATGCTATTAAAACAATTTTGAACCTTTTATAAGTAGAGAAAAATCATTTTATATAAGAATGAGTAACAAAAAAGAGTAAGGATGAATTTTATATAAAGTACTTGTAACAAAGAAAAGAATAAGAAGCAGAATAGCACTCCTACAGACAACAAATGTATGCTAAAAAGAAATGCCCCCAAAATAAATGAAAACTGTAAAATTTTAAAACTGACTAAAAGAATTACACAATTAACACATATATAAAAGGCATAATTTTAAAACACACTATCTGGGTGATGGGCACACTTATAACTTTGACTCAGGCTGTACAAAAGCAATTCATGTAGCCAAACTTTCGTACCCCTATAATATTCTGAAATAAAAAGAAAAAAAAAAGCATGCTGGAACAAACCAAGTATAGAAATGATTTAAATGATAAAAATGTTACTGTACAACATTATCTACTCTATTTCAACAAATAGAAGTCCAAGATGGAACAACTCTATGCCAAAAATAATACTGCGTTACTAAAATTTGACCAGTTCTCTAATAATTGGCATTAACTGGTAAAAAATAAACATAAAAATAAATAAAACCCAGATGTGAGAGAACTAAAATGACATTAAAATTTTAAAAATTCAGAATCGAAGATAAAAAAGAAGAGATAAGAAAGAAAGACAAAGGAAAACAAACAACATAAATAAAGCTTATGACAAATAGATAATGTTTAAAAAGTTCAAAAGAAATGAAGAAAAGAGTGAAAATAAGTTTATACAATCTGACAAACATAGAAACTAGTCAATGAAGATCCAGCCCCCTGTAGAATAGATTTTGCTGAAGAGCACCAAAGAAGGAGAATAATATAAGTACTAAAAATAATAATTTAAAAGATTATCTTGAAATTTACAAAAGTAAAAGATAAGTCAATAAAGGAAAAGGTCATACAGTAGAAATTCCTGAGGGTTTATTTTCATATTCCTATTTCCTACTTTAGTCCACTGGAAATACCTGAAGCAATGGCCATTCCTAATGTCTAGATTGAGGGCTTAGAATAGTTTCCCACTAAAATAAATAAATTGGAGAATTGTCTGCTTCAATTTAAATGAAGATGGAAAAAATTTGACATTGATGAGAATAATAAATGCAATAAGTCCAGCTACATCAATTATATTTAAATTAGAGAGCTCAGAATGATACTTTTAATAGCAATTAATTGGATATTTATTAAGGATTCCAGAAAATCAACTTTTTGTTTTCAAGGTTGATAAACAAGGGAAAGAATCTACCATTTATTCTGTCTTTCTTATATTAACTATGTCACTAGGTAACTAAGACATAAATGAAATAAATTATTTCTAAAGATATATTCTAGTTATGTGAAGAAGTTTAGTGAAGAAGAAACTTTAGAATTGAAGTAATCCCATTTTACAACGATTAATGAATGAAGTGAGAATCCACGGCTGCTAATATTCCAAAATGAGGACAACCAAGTATAACATTCTTCCTAATTGAAGCAAACACGTTATCTATGAAGTAGTCTTACCAAACATATTGACCCTAAATCTCATTCAACATAGAGATTCAATTAACAATTAACAGAAATTGCAAATGGCAGAGATATTTATTAAACTACAACACAGTGATATAATCAGCAAAATCGAGGCTGTGCGAAACTATAGAAAAACATACACAGTTTATTAGACAAATAGGTTGCAAGTTAAAAAATAAAAGAGACGGAAGGGGAACACACAGACTGAAAGAAACTTCATAAACATGCAATTAAGAGCAAAACTAGAATACAGAATGCTTTAAAGACAAGTGAAAAGGAGACTACTATAAAAACCAGGATATGATTGGGAGGGAGTTAGTGGAGGGTATCTGGGGAATTTCTATTTTATTTCCTCACAAGTAGTCATTAAAAGTTTACTTGCCTTTTAATAATACATAAAGCTCTAAAAATTTAAAGTTTTTATTCAAACCTAAAAATGGTTAAAATATTTTTAAAATGAGTTTGGGAAATACTAGGTTAAACACTGTAAAATAGGTTTTTTTAACAATAGAAATTTTCAGACCGTTAACCCTGCTAATGCTTATAATGAATTATCATAAGAGCAATTTAGCTTATAAAATTTAATAGTCTAATTTGTCCAAGAACTCTTTTTTCTCAAAACAGTTATAAGGATCCCAATATTCCTTAAAGCACAGCTCAGGAAAAGCTTGTTTATTCATTGTGTATGTCCAATCTACTGGTATCCAAGACCACATTACTGCAACTTGTATATTGTACAAAAATGTCAATTATCACATAACTGTGCCTTATTAACTAATCTTCAATATGGACAATTTTGTATTCTTTAACTGATGATGGCTGATGAGAATTTTGTTTTAAGTGACAATTATTTTAGTTCTTAGAAGGTATCATTGAATTTATTCTGAAATAAACTTCTATTTCTTGATTTTCTGGCATTTTCTATTTTTTTCTTGATTATTAAAACTGGATATATCCTTTTTAATAACAATAACAAACCTAAGATATAATAAAGAAATATAAAATCAAGATCTCACTACTACGGAGATTTTGTAAGATAGCTCTGTTACATGCCGTGGATAGAATAAGTATAAAAAGCTCCCTTAATTTGTGCCACTTGTTCCTAATAATTAATGCATGATTCATTCTGACCTTCCTATATGAGATCAAATGCTCTGGCTATACACAGAGCAGATATAATCTTTTCCTCTAGAAATCTGGAGGATATATATTCTTTTGAGATCAAGTAAGTTTGGGAGGCAACATAATTCAAGCATATGCAGATAATAATTCATTTTCTCTATTTTAAGGTCCACAGTTAACTTTAACAACTTTGTTCTTTCACACCCCTTGGGGAGCCCAACTGTCAAGTCACCTTGTGTGAGGGGATGATAGAATAGGAGCTTCTTTGGGTACTTCAGTTGCCAGATTCCTAATGTAAAAATCTAACCTCAGTGAGATTTTGGAAAGGCTTCTCCGCATTTTATTCACTTAATACTGAGGGCATTAGGTGAACAAGTTTGGGAGATTTGGTAAATTCCTTCTGTTCACATCAAAAATTAGTATGCAATTACAACTTAAAAGTAAAAGAGAGCTAAAAAAGAGGTATTTAAAACCTTTGTAAACCCTTCTTACATAAGCCTAACTACAGACATCATTCAATACTTTACTGACTAAACCAACTGACTAAACCAGTTGCATATAAAGACATAACTCATCATATTGTACTTCACTTTATTGGGCTTTGCAGATACTGCAATGTTCACAAATTGAAGTTCTTATCAAGCAAGACTTTTGGTGTCATTTTTTCCAACAGCATGTGCTCATTCCTATCTCTGTGTCACATTTTAGTAATTCTTGCAATTATTAAACTTTTTCATTATTATTATATCTGTTATAGTGATATGTGAATAGTGATCTTTGGCATTACTATTATAATTGTTTTGAGGCACCACAAGCAAAATATAAGATCAGACCACAAACTTAATGAAGAAATGTGTGTGTTCTGGCTCCACCAACCAGCCTTTCCCCTGTCTCTTTCCTTCTCCTAGAGCCTCCCTATTCTCTGAGACACAACAATATTGAAATTAGGCCAATTAATAACCCTACAATGATTCCTAAGTGTTCAAGTGAAAGGAAAAGTCACATATCTCTCACTTAAAACCCAAAGCTAGAATGATTAATCATTTAATGAGGAAGGCATGTCAAAAGTAGAGCTAGGACAAAAGGTAAGGCCTCTTTTGCCAATTAGCCAAGTTGTGAATGCAAAGGAAAAGTTCTTGAAGGAAATTAAAAGTGCTACTCTAGTGAACATGCAAATAATAAAGAAATGAAATAGCCTTATTTTTGATTTGCAACAACTGTCTATTTGCAAATTACAAAATGCAAGATGAGCACATTTGCTTTCAGAGGACACATGCATTATAAATTTGATGAATAGGGTTGAACCAATGTATAGTTTGTCTTCCATAGATGTAGTTTGGGCTTCTTTCTTCTTATGGACTTAAAATGCTTTTCAGTATTCTATTTAAATTGCAACAACATTTTACATTTACTGTATCACCTTATAATGTAATGGATTTGATTTTATTTCAGGTCATATTGAAAAATTCCAATTAGAAAAATTTTGTGTATCTCTTTCACAATAATAGAAAATCCCCGAAAGCTAATTATCAGCATCAGCATCGTAACACAGTTAATTTATAGGTATTTACTTCAAGAAAAAAATGATCATTTTTTAAAATTTTTTTATTTCATCATATTATGGGGGTACAAATGTTTAGGTTAAAAGATCATTTTTTAAAGACAAGATAAAAGGATGTGGCTGAATTGTGCTATGTTGTTATGTGATCCAAATGTATTAATTTGTTAGAGCTACTATAATATAACAAAATGCCATATACTGGGTGGCTCAGATAATAGACATTTATTTTCTCATAGTTCTAGAGGCTGAAAGCCCAAGATCAAAGTGTCTTGGAGCAAGGTATAGCTTTGATTTCTCCTGAGAGCTCTCACCTTGGCTTGCCGATGGCCATCCTCCTGTGTCTTCCCTCGCCTGGTATTTTGCTCTGGGTCTTTCCATCCCTCTGTGTTCTACTCTCCTTTTCTTATAAGTACACTGGTCAGATTAGATTAGAGTTTAATCTCATGACTTCATTTTAACTTAGCTACTTCTTTAAAGGCCCTATCTCCAAAAATATTAGCATTCTGTGGTATTGGGGAGTTAAGACTTCAACATATGGATTTTGGAAGGACATAATTGAGTCCATAACACTAAGAGAGACATGTGCACTCAGGAATTATTGCTTAATCTCAATATATTCATTTGGAACACTGAATTTGTTAATTGAAGGATTTAGAAATAAGACCAAAGTCTCAGATTCTATCTCCATATTCAAAGAATAAGAAGTTCCCATTTAGTACAACTGCACCACAGCTTCATTCTATAATATCACAGAGAAAAACATGAACTGGAGAAAGCTGACCTCTTCAATTAACCTTTCATTTCTAATGGAGCATGAACTCTCCCCAGTAGAGAGTAACAGAATGGACACTTATATAAGTGCAAGAGACTGTGAGTGTTGATTTAAATGAGAAATTTCCTTAGGATGTATGGAGTTATACTTAGCAATAGATGTAATATAGTAGAAGATCTACTGGGGCTAAGTAATGGAATCATGACCCTTTCCTCGATACATTGATTATGCAAAATATCAAAGTATTACACTTAGAGAGTAATCTTAAAAATCCCTAAAGCATATCCCAAAGAAGCCAAAAAAATAGGTTTTCGTATATTAAAATCTTTTTAATTTTATGACAGCTTTTTTGATGTATTTCAAGCTCACATTCAGGAGGAAGATGTGAGAAAAAGAGTGAGAGAAAAAAATATAACAGGGATTTTCTCTTCCCTGTTTTTCCAGGGAAAAACTTCATTCAGAGACACTGGTTCACTCTTGGCGTTTTAGAGGCAGCGTTGCCACTTTTACTACCTCTGGGGCAGTACAGTCCTGCTACTAAGAAACAAAAGCAAAGAACACAAATGAAGATTCTCTCCATATTCACTAATTTATAGGGCTCCTTTTCCTCCAGTGGTCTCACTGGAAAAGCAGGGTTTCCTTGGAGTTTTTGCTACGTGTGCCTGCTGTGCGGTTGCTCCATTTAGCCCGCCCTGGTCTTCCTTGCAAAGCCAGCACATAAAAGGGGGAAAAGTACAAAGGAATCTCACCACTGCTGTATTGGTTGTCCAAGTTTGACCTTCTTCCTTCAATCTGCCTGTTACTGTTTATGCTTCAGAGTCCTCGAGTTGCTGCTTTTGTTGTTTGTCTAGTGTTTTTAGTTGTAATCTGCAGGGGAAATAGCTTCAGTAGATTTGCTGTCTTAGAGGAAGCTATGATTCCTACTATTGCTTTTTGTGTAATCAATGTATTTTAAATTATAAATTAATTTGTATTTTATTTATATTTATTAATTTATTTATATATAAATTATTCATATACACGTTATGTATATCATATAATATACAATATTTTATACATAAATTTATTTTTATATAAATTAATAAATATAAATAATATATAAATATTCCATGGTGCTTATCACTATCTGAGGTTAAAATATGCACTTTTATTGTTTTATGTTCTCTTTCCCTGATTTACTATCACCTAGAATAGGGATCTGAGCTTTTTCTGTAAAGCGCCTGAACATAAATATTTTGGGCTTTGTAGGACATATGGAATCTGTAGCATCTACTCAGCTTTGCCATTGTATCATGACAGCAGCCATAGAAAATGTGTAAACAAACAAATGAGCATGGCGCTGTTCCAATTGTATTTATAAAAACAATTGGTGGGCGCATTTTCCTTCTTACAGCATATTTTGCCAACTCTGACCTAGAAAAAAGAATGGAATATAGACATCCAGTAAATATATGCAAAATGAATAAGTGAATGTTCTAAACTTAGCTGAGTAAAATGGGTAATATATTCTTTTCTCAATAAACTACTCTGATAGGAATTATTTTTCTAATTGGCTTTATATATATGTATTTAACTTTCAAAATTAATAATGGTTTCTAAATTTTATTCAATGCTTTCTTTGTCATCAGTTAATATTAATATAATTCAACTATTTTATCTTTTAATTTGTTGGTACAATTGCCTTAATTTTTTATATTGGAACAGTCTTGCATTATTTGAATAAAGTACATTTGTCTATTCTATATTGCTCTTTTATGTTACTGATAAATTTAACTCGTTAAATTTTAGTTTACGACTTTGGCATCTATATTCACAAATGAGATTGCCATATATTTTTAATTGTCTTGATGAGCTTATTAGTTATTTTGTAAATAACTAATAACAAAATATTTCTTCTTCTTTTATTGCTTTATACATACTGCTGCTCTTGGAATTAATGGATAATGAAATTCACATTGTTTCAATTTACTGAATACACATCTAGTCAACCCATGCTTTTCAACATTTGTTTTGAATATTTTTAATATAGTTAAACAAAGTATAAAAAATATCCAGAAGTATAAATGTCATTGGAAATATTCAAAAATAAACTGCGAGTTTATTTTAATGCACAAAGAATTAACATACATTTGAGATCCTACTGTGTAGCAGATACTCAAAAGAGCAATGAGTGTAGATACAACCAAGACACAGTCATATCTTCAAGGAGCTCAAAGTCTGGTAGAATTTAGTATTAAGCACAAGACTATATAGAGAGGCAGAGCTTGTGTTTCACAAATGTAAGGAAGGAAGCTCAATCAATCTCATTTGCAATTCACTTCTCTAGAATGAAATATTTCTCTTTTCAAAGCTTAATTTTGCCACATGTACCAACTCATATACTTTAATACTATTAATTTTTAATCCTTTTCAAGATTGACATCAAACACGGAAAACATACATCTTATTTCTAGGGAATTTCTGGGGCAATGTCTATTCTAAGTAATATATATATTTTTTCTTTTTGGTTAAACTAATTGAATAAATACAAAATATATTAATAAAATGTCAGCTACTTAATATAATTATTTCTATACCTGTTTAAGTTGTTTTATCAATTTGTTAGATACATTGTCCTGATATGAGACTCAGAAAATTCAGGCCCTGATACATCAATATGAATATCAGGCAGTAAAAGAAGCCTAATTTCTAAGCCACCAGTATTTTCGTAAACACGGAGCTAAAACTACATAACTAACTCAAATGTTAGAGCTGAGTGAGATGCATGAATTTCGTGTATTTTAGTATGGATCAATATCTCTGCTCAAACACCTTCATGATTTAAGGATTATTTTTATGTTACAGCAACCTCCACATTTTCTGTATAGCTATACCAAAAGTAGTATTTAAAGAATGGCACAAAGCTGAATATTTACAACTGTATGGGCTAATTAAAAATTATTAGACCTTCTGTTTTATGCTTATAACTGAAAAATAGCCTTACACAAGAGCCATATCCAGCACAAACAGACTTCTGCATCAAAGGCAAAAAATGAGATGTTTTGACAGCTATGGAACATTGCATTTCATGGAGCTCATGCACAGCGAGGTAGCACAGGTGTTCTGGTAATTGCAGTACAATGGGAAAATTCAGTGTTCAATGGCCTTCAAATTCTCCACTCTAGTGTGTGATGTGATGTGAAGATCACATGTCAGTGCCGCCTCCTTTCTGTCTGATGGGATGTCATTATGTGAAATGTAACTGAAAATATTTTGGAGTTCTGGCTCTTCAAAACTAGATTAAACTTATATATTTGGATTCTTTCTCATGTAGCCATAACTTCTGTGAGTCTGCATCTGTGATTTTACAAATATAGAAAAATATTTTCAAAGCCTTTGTTGGCAGAAATTTACATTTTGAGTGATACCTTCTTTTTTTTTCTCATTAAGATGCTGCACCCAAACTCTGCTATTTCCCAAATCAGCCTGCAATAATTATCTTTAACAATGTGTTGTATAATGTGAAAAGAATTGGGGTGATTTTTTTTCCATTTTATTCACTGGATTTTTTCCAATTTCGAGTATGAATTCCTTAAACACTCAGTAAATAAGCACATGAGAGATAGAAGCTTAGGTAGGAAAAATAGCATCAATCACATAACCCTTTAAAGTAATACCATATTCAATTTTTTTTAAAAGAACATTAGACATTAGGAGAATTTTTGTTGAAGAAAAAATATGCATGTTCAATTTTTAAAATGACAATGAAATTGACAAAGTAATAATCTCAATGCAGAGCCATGGGCTCTTAATAGAATCTTCAATAAAAATCTTTCTGTCTTTCAAAGTTTGTCTATAGTAATTGGTCATGACAAAATATTTTTTCTTCTTTTATTATTATTTTAATGATTTCCTTAAATAATTCTATCCTGATCAAATGGAACACAAAAAAGAATTTTAGGTTGGTTTTAAAAATAATCATTAGACCTAAAAGATTCTACTTGCTTGTTAGACTGTGCATTGGCCTTGCTGTTATCTTTGAATGCCTTGTATTCCAAGCGGAGTGGGCAGAGACACAGAAATCAACTTCAGAACACATCTGCCTGCTCTGGCCAGGCTTTACAAGTGACATTACCCTGATTTGATCAAAAGTGCTCTTTGGTTTACAAATTGATCTCATTGCTCATGGGAGCTGATTTACAATAACCAAATCTTCAGGAAAATTATGCATGAGCCCAAATGACCATTTGATCCTTTGCTTTAAGAAAATCTCCACCAAGAGAATGACATGCTCATGTCTACTGATTAATATATTCTGTCCTTTTAGGGCTATCTACACAGAAAGTCAAATTATGAGAAGATTGCATGATGAACATGGATAAAAGAGCAAGAATAAGTAGATGAACTACATGCTGGTATCTTTATGCAAAGAACCTTATGTAACCATTTATAAGTAGATTCTCAAGTACTTGAGTTAGGGTTCTCTTTCTCCTAGACTTGCCAAAGACCTACTGACCAAATATGCACTCTTTGATTCAATTTTTAAGACAATTATCACAATTTTCCTGAGACAAAGAATAGTCTGATTCAGTCAATACAATATTATAAATAACATTTTTTTTTGTTTTTTAAAATAAACTTCCTTTCATTTACCGTTTAAGTACATCCTTCATTTTAGCTTGAAATTTTCCATTTATTGGATTTTTCTCTGGAATAGAAAACATAGCACATACACACAAATTTTGCATGTCTGTTACAAATGTTGACGATAACTTGAAGTTAATTCACGTACTGCAGGTTAAGAATAAGTTCTTAGGGATTGCCTTCCTTTTAAGACCAGACTATAATTTTGTTGTTATTCCTATTAAATTCAGAATCACTTAGAGATGTCAAGGCACTAAAACACAGAGGTGGGACTAAGGTGAGACTGACAGTTTGAAATACTTCGTTCCACACCAAATGTTGTGTCAGACAAAGACTGGACCTCATTTTAGGGCAAATAGCATCCCTAAAATACAAAGCGGTCTTTGCTCATGTTAAAAATTGGAGCGAGCAACAGAGGATTTTCTCCGTAGCTTCCAGCAAAGGGCAAAGCTGCCTTTCTTGGCCATATACTTTGTCTCCTCCAAGTCTCTAATGAACGTGTGCGTGTATGTGTATGTACGGGATGTACGTGTGTGTGTGCACGCAGTTTTCATCATGTTCTTGTACTGAAAATAAATCAAACATTATTTCTAAACAAAGAGATATTGCCAAAGGTCTACAGATACGATCTTTTCTTGTCCTTTCTTTCAGACATACAGCTTCTTTTGTGGAATGGCCGCCAAGGCCTTGGCTCATCTTTTTTAAGTGTAATAAACAACAGATATGGTGAAATAATAACATCTGCTTCCCTGGAGAAAGACAAATCAGGAATTTTCAGGGCCCATAGAGGTGTTTTTTGCTCATTGTCTTCCAACCTGAATTTCCACATTATAGGTTGATTTTTATTAGCTTTACCCTTAGATACTAGACTTAATACAAATTTTAGAATACCTAATTGACATTCTAGTATTATCCTCTATTTTGTTTCTATTAAAAAGTCTTGGTATGTGAGCCTGCGTTGTCTATGAATAACAAAAAAATCACATATACTTTCCAAGGAGTTTTCAGATACTTCATTTAATTAATCAATAATATGTGTGTGTTTCTCTCTTCCTAAAAACACAATTTAAATAGGAAATACAATAAATTTGGTGATATGCATAAATGATAAAGCAATGAGATATAATTGTGCACTCTTTTTAGAGATGGTTATGTTGATTTTCTTTGTCTCCTTACAATCCGCCAGGATGTCTTACTCATGGATTACCTACTTATGCCTGACTTTATTTCGAGAAACTTTATCTCATCCACATCATCAGGTGGCTGTTACTGCTCTTTTTTTCTTCCAGACTAAAAATGCTAAGTGAAAAGAATCATTATACACTTTCTCAGGGTCTAGCTTTGTTGATTTTTTAAAATGTGCATGATATTCCTTATAACCCAGTAGTTTAAGCATCTTTTAAGAAGATTCTGGCATTTATCAGACAACCAATTACCTGTTGGTATAGTAGAAAGATATATTTCATCTGTCTATTAGCTTTCCTACTCAAGTCTTCAGTTTCAGCATGAAATATGCATTTCAGTAGGTCAAAAAAAGTCAGATATGGCAATGCCATATAATTTAAGCTAAAATTATCTATGTTTTATTACGGAAGGATTTAATTCTTGAGGTATTAATGAGTATGTGTACTTCTCTTATGGCATATCTTTAAGAAAAGTCCTATTTCTTTATGTCTTGACTCTAAAGTTATGCCTGTTATCTATTGGGGATTAGGGAAAAATCATTGTTTCTCTACCAACAGGGCCTCTAAAAGTTCTTACTGATGGATAGAGATTTCCACAAAGAAGTCAATTAATTACTTTGCAGAATATTTAATGAGGTATCATATTTTATGTCACTTGTTTTAAAGATTTCAGTTTTTCTTTCTATCTATCACAACATAGGCGAAGGGTAGAGCTCTCTTTAAATGAGGTCAAATTTAGAGAGCAGTTGCATAAATCGTTAAACGCATTTCTATAGGACAGAAGAGTAATGTGTACATATTTACCTTTTCCAGGATAGTTTGTCTAGGTCACTATTTTATTGCAGTTGTGAACTCTTAAACCTTAAAATATTTCCTCATCATTAAATTCAAATAATTACTAAAAAAATTCATAAAAGATCAAGAATTAACAACATAATATTAATATTGCACAATCATGACTTCTATTAATATTCATTTCACATCGTTATTATTATATAATATGTATTACATATACAATTTATTGTGTTTTTTCTATATATATGCGCTCTTTATACAAACACACACACAAATTTCAAATATTCAGTGGGATATATGGCTACCTACGAACAGCCATACATTTCCAGCCTCTTGGAGATAGCTATGGCCACATGACTAAATTCTAGACACTGTAAGTAGAATTTTTTTCTGTGTGTTTCAGAATTACACTTATGTGGGAGTTGCACATACTTTCTCAACATTCTTTCTTTCTAACTGCCTATAATCCAGACAGAATGACTGGAGTTTAAGCAGCAATTTCGAACTAAACAGCGACAGTTTAAAAATGGCATAGATACATGATAGAGGAAAAGTGTATCCTTGACTATTTGGCAACTCCATACCAGCCATGGACTGCTGTTCTAGGCTTTCATTATGTCAAACAGAAATACACTTTTGTCTTATTTTGTTTGTTTTCATTTTATTTTTGTTACAATTTTCAAACTTTTAAAAGTTAATATGTGCATTAAAGAAAATAATAAAAGATACACAGAACATAGAAAATAGTCATAATTTACTGTTTACAAGCAGTTTACAATTTGATGTGTCCTACTAATTCCTTACATGTTTACAAACACAATTAAGCGTAGACTTTTATGTGGTCGATTTCATACCGTGTGTTCATGCTTTTTAACACAGCATGATTATTTTACCAATTCAAAGTCTCAAATTCATGAGTATTTTGATAATCAAAAATATCCTACACCAACTAAACCAGAAGAAAATGTAATTCTATATTTCATTGAGATAAATATTGCATAAAATACAAAAATGGCAAGAAGCCACTAAATAAAAATGATGGTAGAGTTACAATTAAAACGCTGCAGACCCTTAATGCTCAATTTAAAATGAAACATAAAGTAACAGTATCATTAGTATAATGCTTCTAAGAGACTCCATTATCAAATATATATTAATACTATTAAAATATTAACAGGAAGGTACGTTCCCATTGAATTATTGAACAATATCGCCATATTGTAGAACCAAAACAGATGCACACACCCACAGTAGTTACTATCAAAATACAAATATGAACAAGTTACATACACCCCTTCTTTTTATTTCCTCCTGCCTCAGTGAACAAGTCAGAGGTGGTTTAAAAACTCCATGTCCGAGATGCATATTTTCTTTCAAACTTTTTTCTTTTTAATTCAGGATATTATGGGTATACAAACATTTTGGTTACATGAAATGCAGTTTTTATATATATCCAAAAGTAATTTACAAATCGGTTAATTTACTGTCTCCACTTTTTATCTTACATTACCATCCAAAACATCTAAAATACATGGATATTGCAGAAAAAAGAATGAACTTTGTCCACAATAAACATAGGCATTTTACAAAAAATGTACATATACAATTATAGTTATAATCTAAACCTGCCTTTTAGATATAGAGATACTATTAAAGAGCTCTTTCCTTTGCTCATTCTCTTCTTCCTCCTCTGCCATCCCAGTGACCAAATACAGAAATGAATCTAGCTTCAGGGGTTAATTAACAAATACCACTTCCATAACACAATCTTTTCCATAAACTAGCAAGATGACCATTATAAAGAGTTTACTTTAATAGTTGTTCTTTTAACATAGTTTCAGCACTTACGACTTATCTTTTACATGAACAAAATGTTAACTAAAATGCACAGATAAAGTAATGGTTAGACCGTCTGAATTTAAGGATAGAACCAGCCCTCTTCACTTCTTCCTTGCCCACCACGAAGACCCAGGGAACAGTAACGATACTGCTTTTAAGGCATCAAGTTTCGTAATTTCTTTCTTTTTTTTTTATTTATTATTCCAGGGTTTTGTGAGGGTACAAACATTATAGTTACACTTTATGTCTTTGCCTCACCCAAATGCAGGTTAAAGGCATGCCCTTCCCTCCCTTTAGTGCTCCCCGTGTCCTTTAGTTGTAGAT
>CAUYRB010019192.1:0-24485 GCA_963574695.1 Propithecus perrieri | reverse complement strand
AAAAACCCAAAAACAATAGATGCTGGCATGGATGCAGAGACAAATGGATGCTTATACACTGTTGGTGGGACTGCATATTAGTACAACCTCTAAGAAAAAATATGGAGATTCCTTAAAGAACTAAATGTAGACCTACAATTTAATCTAGCAATCCCACTACTGGGTATTTATCCAAAGACAAAGAAGTCATTTTTCCTATTTTCATGAATAACACCATTTTTCTTATTGCACTTCTCATTACAGCATCTCTTCATTTGGGTATAAACATGTGTTATAACCACAATTTTATAGATATGTCACTGATTATATTTAAGCCCTGCTGTTACCGGATGGCATGCAGGAAGACACTTTTTTCCTCCATCTGAATAATGATTTAGAATCAAGCAGTGGAATGAGTAACTTCTGGGAAGGTTTCCATGCTCAACAAAAATCTTCTAATCTCCTTCAGGCCATGTGGATTCTTGCTGGCTACAATCACCGAGGGTGAGCATCCCTGCTCTGTCTCTGTCATCTAGTTTGTTTCTGATTTTGGCCTCCCTCATTTATTGTCTTAAATTCTAGGCTCCATTTTCCTTTGAGGTCTCAATCTTTGTGTTCACTCATTGCATATATGACATAAGCATTTAATAGTACATTATTCTTGAAAAGTTCTTTTGATCATTTTCATTATTTCTCCTATACGTCCTAGTGAGGAAACAAATTGGACTGTTTTCCCTAGTATAAAGAAGGGGAACTTGGAGGTTAAGTGATGCTACTAAGAAAAGCTGGAGATATACCCACAGTGGAAGGACCCAAGGCTTTTAAAATCATGTATTTGCCTTACTTGACACGTTCTTTAAAATTTTATCACCTGAACCATGATAAATAAAACATGAGGTTTGCATTTAAGCTATTTATATATCTCCTCGCTCTGAGGAAAATGCAGTCACCCAGATTTCCCTCTTCTTGTTCCAGTGTATTTCAGAGCCTAGTTGATAGCACTAAACTGATAAATGAGATTCTTAGGCTGATAAGAATAGAGTGGCAACTCATGGACTCAGTAGTATTCCCTTGAGCTGGACTTGCCCACACCCCAGGATAAAGGTTCAGTTTGGCATGCAATGAGGCGGGAGTCTGAAGAGCTCGATTTAGCAACCATTCACTTTTATTTTGTTCATGGTTTTTGTCCTATCCTGAGATTTTCCAATATGATTTTATTTTTCTGCTGGCCTTGAATTTTTATTTTGAACTTTAGGCTATTTTCAGGAAACGTTTTCCTATCTACTTTTGATTTTTCATGAAATCAGAATATTATCACTGTATACCTGTAATTATGAGTCTTATTTTGCTTATTTAAAGCATGAGAATAAGTAATAGCCACCTTTTGTGACAGTTTTGTTCTTAGAGCCTAAAGATACCCAAATAATTTTCATAAATTATCAAACTCATTAAAAATACTGTTATTAATACTATCTCTGCCACCACTACCACCAATATTTTATGCTTTGTCTATAAATGGTAATATGTCCTTACTTGGAGGCATTTATGTTATTAACACTCATCAATATTTGACACATAACAGCTATGTAGTACCTGTAGTTAAATTATATCAAATTCATTTCTAACATTGACTACTTAACCTCATAATCTGTTTTTTGGGTTCTTTATTTTTTTTCATATTATTTGATTTCATTGACATTTACAACTGAATGATTGCTTAGAAAATCTGAGAAAAACATCTTTCCTTCATTTATTTCCCAAGATTTTGATTCTCACACTGTGTTTTGTTGTATTTTACAGCTGAGAGAATTGTGAGTTAATCCAAAGATCACTCACAGAGGTATAAAAGTGCAGAAATCAGATTCAGTAAATCTGAGCTGTTAGGGTCACCATTCAATTTCATCTTATTTAGATTCAGTAATTATTGATTCCTAATCATAAGCAAGACATTAGTGGGGCCAGTGGTAAAAGGGGCCTGTTGCAGAAAGGCCCAGAACAGCACCACTGAAGATGTGAAAATTACAGTCTGGGAAGATATCCATGTGCCATCTAAACATTTAGTTTGGATTGTATTGTATTCAAGAATAAACTCATTCTGATAATCTATCCATTTATGCACTCATTTTGACTAATTAGTTGATTGAATATATCAAATCAACTGGTCGATTGGGACATTATGAAAAAATAGTATATTGAAACCAGAATCAGAGCCAATGTAAGGAGAGCCTCTCCCTTAGATTACAGAGTGTTTCTTATCTGCCAGGAACATAGTCACTGGAACTGCACCGGTGATGAGTAGGAGTGAGTCATTAAAAAAGCTGCTTTGAAGAAAAAGCAAAAAGGCTTAAAATTAAAAGAAAAGCATTTTTGAAATTAATGTCAAATAATTTATATAAGGCTCATTTTTAGAAACCTCTGATATTTGAGAATGGATTTTTACATTAACATATAATAAATTTGTAATGAATATATCCATCCAAAGAAGTACAATTCGTGTACTAACAAATTTCCCTGTACTCAAGTTTTATTTGTGGTTCTCTCTAAATGAAACATTTTAAAAATTTAAAGTATAACTTTGTAGTAGGGAATACTTATATTATACCCTCCATGTTCTCATACTGGGGGTGAAATTTATACTTCAGTTCTAAGGAGAAAAGAGAATGCAAGAAATATTTCTAACTTCTTTCTATTTATCACTAATTCTTCCCCAATAAAGGATAAATGGCTCTCCTATAGATGGATCATCTCTCATTTTTATACTTCCAGGAAAGTATCAAAAGCTAGACTGTAGCTTTCTATCCAAGTCATGTTCTCCACATTCTTTTTTTAAACAATAATGAAATTTATATGTTTATCTTATTTCCATCTGCTAAATATTAGTTTTACTCCTTCAATGGTTCCTAACCCTGAGATAGAGAGAGACAATTGTAATTAACTGTAAAATAAAACCCCAAATATCTGTATTTCTGCTTACCTATAAAAACAAGCTTTTAATTGCCACTTAGAATTTGATTTGCTTTCACAAGGAAATTGTAAGATACTGTATACTGAATCAAAAACTTGTGATTAAACTTGTCTTCACTGAATATATTTTCAGTGGGGAAAAGATTGTCACTAAGTTATTGATATTCAGACTAATTGATTTTCATTTAATAGTTTTCATAAGTTTTCAATTAACATTTTTATAAAACATACTATCATGGATACTTTTGAATATTTGCACTCTCATGTTCTTATTCAGTTGATTCAAATGCCCCTGAAAAAATTTGATGTGTGTGTGTGTGTTGACACCATAAACTCTTTAGAGATAATTTTCTTAGTGATTTTTCCTGAAGTTTTCTGTGTATTTCATATGTGCCAGAGTTGAAAACACTATTGTGGATGGTAGGCATGGAAATCTGTTTTGTAGATTACATGTCAGATCCAGCTAGGAGCAGATACCTACAAAACTACACTCAAAGGCTTTAGTACTGGGGATTATAATTAAGTATATCTTGAGTGTGGCTTTTTTGGTGATTCCAAAGTATGGACAGGTATGGGAACCTCAGTTTAGATCATCTCACTTCTTACTGCTACTTTCTAGCACCATGGACAGCACCATCCACTTAAAAATGGGACGGTGATATTCTAGAATTCTACATTATTTGAGTAAAAGGAATCTTTGAGATAATAAAAAGAGGTATCATATTTTCTAGGTTATGAAACTAAATCATATGAAAAAATTAAAATAGTTTACAAAGGTCACATAAGCATGGAGAAGGTGCTGACAATCTTATCTCTCATCATTCTTCTCAATTCTCCATCTACACTGAACTTTCTTCATTCTGTAAGACACACAGTGCTCCCCATCTCCCAGACTCCATTTGCTTTTTAAACTCCTCCTCTTCCATCAGGTTCCAGTGTCATTTCCTCAGAAAATCATCTCTGACTTCCCAGACTGAGTCACTTATTGTTATCATATGCTTATATAGATACATGTAGCTACCTAGAACATCTTTTATCTCAACATTAATTATAGAATCAGAAATATGATTATTGGGTTAAAATTTTCCCTACTAGGCTATGAACTTCAGAGTTTTTGGCATGTTTTTACTTAACTTCATGTCCTTTCCCTTAGCACAGTGCAAGACACACAATGAATATTTGTTTAATTAAATTGAATTTATTAGCAACCATAATATGATGGAATTTTCCTATTCCTAATTTAAAATCTAATAAATGTCTTGCTCATGCCATTTACTTTTGACTTCAATGTTCTGTTTATAACCAGTACTAACATGTGCAAGAAGATATTTTACTATCTCATAAAAAGTTCTTTATGATAGTAAGCTGTTTGCTGTTTTCAGTTATGTATGAGTTATAAAGAAAAATGTACTGGCTTGTTGGAAAGCAGAAAAATTTTAGTGAATCCATTCAAGAAAAGGCAAGATACATTTTAATTTTTTTCTGCAGTTATATATAGAACTCTGTGGAGAGATTAGACAGATACAGAGATGGATATATGTATGTATGTGTGTGTGTGTATACACACACACACACACACACACAGATATGGTTTCCTAGTTAACAACCCTCGCTGTATGAAAAATGATGAAATTCAAATAATATACTAACAGAAATACATTCTTTAAATATTTACATTCAATCTCTGTGTAATCTTATCTGGGTCCTTAGCTTTAAATGGTACTTATGTTATTATGGCTGGTAAATGTGTATTTCTAGTCTGACATTTTCCTTGAACTTGAAGCTACTATGTCAACTTCTTTCCTACTCAAATTCTTCACTTGGATATCTAATAGGAATTTCTAATTTAACATGTCCAAAGCTAACATCTTGATTTCCATCCACAAATTTCTACCTCCATCTTTCCCACTTCAATACATTCCAGTACAATTCATTGAGATGCTCAAGTGGAATAAAAGTAGTCATCCTAAACCAATATCTCTTCTTCAATGCTCATTTCCAATCAAGCTGCATGTGCATTGACATCAAAACATATCCTATATTTTACCACTTCTTACTATTTCCAATGTTCTCAAGTCAGACAAAGTTAAACGCATTTTCTCACCAATCTCCCTGTGTCTAGTCTTGACTTCACATAGCAACCAGGGTGGGCAAATAAATAATCAGATTATGTGACTTCTATGCTCTAACTCTCCAATAACTTCCCAACTCTCACATAATAAATGCCATGCCTGAAAAACTAATATAATATGATTGCCTACAACTCTTTGATCTCATTTTCTGCTACTCCACCCCTCATTCATTTTACCTCAGCTCACTTTCCTTCTTGCCGGGAAACATTCCCAGCACATTTCTGTATCAGCACCTTTGGAATTTCTGTTCATTCTGATTGGAACAGACTCCTGCCAGGTCACCAGGGTAGCTCCCCTCACTTCACTCAGATTTCTTCTCACAGGGATCATCTCTTTAGAGCAAAGCCTTCCCTCCTAGTAAACTCTTTGAAATCGCATCTCTGTTTCTACCCCTCTACCATGGTTTATTTTATATTGAAAATACTTATAGCTACCTGACATTTATTATATGACACATTAAGTTTAACAAATTCTAGCAAAAAGAACCCCAAAGTAGTTATGAGCCCTAATTGTGTATGGTTCTCTTTGAGGTCTGAAGGGCTTTGGATGATACAGGTACTTGCAGGGCCTGTGGCAGGGGCTCTCCTTGGGAGTGTGAAGGGGAATACCAATGGCCAATATAGATAATTTATTGGGAAGTGAGCAATGCAGTGTTCAGACTTGGTACTGGGAATGGTAGACAATTTATCAGATGAAAGCAATTTTATAAATCTTTTTCCTTAATGAGATGATTAGATCATTATTATTATTTATACATTACTCAACTCAAATTTCCTATGGAATCTAGTAACTTTTTGGTGTTCTCTTTTGCTTTATTTTTTTCCCCTTTAAACTTGTTGAATTTCTTTATATTTCCCATGTATCCCATTTGAGAACATGCAATATTGCCCTTTGAAATTGTAACTTTTTTCATGTGGAACGAAAATACCCAAACAGTTTATACCAACAAATATTTTTTGAATGTCTCTTTTAGAAAAGTTGTTGTCTCTGATTAAGCAGGGAATACAAAACTAAATAAGAAAAAGGACATGTCCTGTATGACTCCACTTATATTAAGTGCCTAAAATAGTCAAAATAATAAAGACAGAAAGTAGAATGCGGGTTGCCAGGAAATGAGGGTGGGGGTGGGGAGAAGGGACTGGGAGTCATTGTTTCATGGCCATGGGGATTTCAGTTTTTCGAGATGAAAAGATTTCCGGAGATGGGTGTAAATGGTTGCATAACAATGTAAGAGTACTTAGTGCCATAGAACTGTACACTTAAAAATGGTTAAAATGGTACATTTTACTACAATAAATAGAAAACTAAGAGATCATTCTCTTCCTTTAAAGAGCTCTTAATCTAGTTAGCATGAAAGGTAGATGGCCTTCACAACTTATGGCTAATGCTTAATATCTTGGGCAGTTTATGGATCAGGTTTCAGACCTTGGTCTGAGTATAAGGTTTGACCACCTTAGTAGAATGTGGTCACTTCTAGTGGGCCAGTGTTGTGCTGATTGGAAGTCAAGTCACAGTCTTGACTCAACAAAGTGAAGATATCTGCTAAATCAGACAATTCAATTCAGCTAAACATGACTTTACAAAATGACTCAGCAAAATGTGCTTAGAGGTCAGTTTTTCTGTGTTAAGTAAGAAGGCAATGCTGAGGTTTGCCCAGTAAGTAATGCTATTGCTTTGGTAGAATGCTGACTAAGTGTGAAATTGTCCTCTTGCTGTTTTAGAGGTCCTGGATTCTCTTCCTGTTTTCTACCCTGATCCTGTACTTCACACAGAGTGGTGCTGATTAGACTTTGGTTTGTCAGTGAATATTGAGAGTCTTAAGAAAGGATTCTATCAGGCTTTGATTTCCTTTTTTTAAATATATATATATATATATTTCAATTTAGCTGAGGCAGAAAGCTTTGCAAAACTCTCCAAATAAGAGGACTATTGATTATTGTCCTAATCCAACTGGGGTTACCATGGATACTTAGAATAGGAGACATAAAGGCAGAAAGGGTTGAGTGTGAAATGTTTGTGTTGAGGCATAGGACTAATATGGAAGAATTATCAATAGACAGAGAGTCGTGTTCTACCAGGATAGATCTAATTCAATAAAGCTTAGGTGGTACCCAGGAATCTCTATTTTTAAAAACCCCAGTCATTTTGTTTGTTTTTAATAGAAACCCTAAAATAAGATAAAAAGAAAACCTATCAGCTTAAGGAGAATGTTCAGCAATAGTGTCTATTGGCAACCAAGATAACAGGAATACTCAAGATTCGAGTCCTCATTAAGCTACACTACTGTGGATGAAATATGTAAGCAATACTTAAAGCTACAATGGCAAAGGGGTGAAATGAGAAAAGTCAGTAAAGCAGTCGGGTTTTTCATTTAGGTCACTAGACCAGGGATCCTAATATAAGATTGACTAACTTTTTATTAAACAGTGGTTTATTAAACAGTGGTCAATTATGACTATTGATTGGACTAATTGATACAACTAATATGCTCTTTCAGTATCACTGAAACAGTGTCTTTAATCTTCTTGTTTCTTAGCCTGTGTTTAATTAAATTTTTTTTTAATTAATGGTATGGTCACTGAGAGGCTTTGAAAAGCAATATAGTGTAGAAAAAAATAGATCTAGGGCTGAATTTAGTGTATACTCTATTTCTGTGCTGCTGTGGTATCACCATTACCACTATGACTACAACTTTTATCACCTTCTATTTTGAGTATGATTAGACACAGAACACTATTCTGATATTCAGAACAGCAGTTCTACGTAGGAATTTTCATATTCTTTTGCAGATATGTGAGCTGAGGCTCAGAGAGGTTAAGTGATCTGCTCAAGATCACACAGCTTGTAGGTGATAACATGGATCAAAAGTTTCACCTGACAAACAGTGGACTTCCCCCCATCCTATTTGGATAACCTTAGAATAATTTATAATCTTTGTTTTAATTTCCTCATTTTCCAAGTAGAAATAATACTTCCCTCACTGTGTCATTGTTAGGATTAGCAAAGGTAGTGTCTAATTTGTAGGTTATTGAGAAACTTTAGTACTATGGTATGGCACATATATAAGATTTCTTCTAATATTCATTTTCTATTTATTTCATAGTATAAAAACTAAATTTTTATTGGACATACAGCTTCTTGGATTTTTCCTGCCCACTCCCCACCATCCCCTACCTTGCAGCTACGTGTGGCCACATACCAATGAGATTAAAGCAGAAATATACGGCAGCTGCCAGTAATCTTCCTTTCACAAGAATCAGCTGCTGAGTGTCCTGCCTGCCGCTCCTCCTCATCACTTTCTCCACGAACCTACATAGGGATGATAGAGCAGTGATAAGGAAAGGACAGCCTAGGTCTTTGAGGCCCTCATGGAGAAGAGCTACATATTAACCTGGGCTGCCTTTCTCCAAACCTTCGCATGAAAGAGAAGTACACTATCCTCTTCTTCAAACTCTTGAATAATAAATATATATAATAAATATTGTAAACAATTTAATATTGCAATATTGTGTAGAATATTGTAAGACACTATTATATACTTTATGTAATATATGATATACTCCATATTAATACAGACATATCTATATATCTATAGACATAGAGAGATGAATGGATAGATTTGTTTGAAATCTATTCTGTTTTTCTGGAGAAGCCAAATACACTAACACAAGCCAATTAGAAATTATTCCACTACTGATTTGATATTTCCTTTCTTTTTTTCTCCAGTGTTGACACTAAGGTTTATGAATACCATGCTTAAGAAAAATTTGTACATAATAAGTTATCATTATTTGAGTACCTACTAAATGACAGGCATTTATCTCATGAACTTCATTCCTCCAAAAGTTTTTCTACTATGAGTTTAATATTTTTTTTCACCTTACATCTGTATTGAAAAAGAGGCTATAACCACTAACACATTTTAAATAAAATCACATTAAATGAGAATAACTGAAATGCATTTTTCTAGTCTTAATAATATCAGCTTTTTTGTATATTTATCTGAAACATTTAATTCATTGTTTTATAGTGTTATCTTTATTTTATTTAAGTATCTCCTCAAATCATCATTTGTCCCCTCACTAAGCTCTACTTTTCTAACATTTATCATCCATATGTTATTTATTAACATACTTACTTGTTTATTATGTCTTTACACTCTAGAAAGTGAAATCCATGAGAGCAGTGATTCTGGCCATTTGCTTTTTTGCTCCTTCACAAGCACCAAAAGGAGTTTATGCATAAAAATATCTATTAGATAAATAAATTAATAAGATGACAGAACCAGAATTTGAACCTCAGGTTCTCTCTATGGACACACTGCTTATGTGACTACAATTCTCATTATGCGAAGAAAATGGCAATTTTTAATATAGATCTTTTCAGGAGCAGGAAGGATATTAGATATAGTAAATTCTAGACATGGTAACAGATAAGTCCTAAATAATTTCAAGAGTTTTAATACTGTAGAAGTTTATTTATTGCTCAATAACCCTTTAATGTGGTTGTTCAGCAACAGACATCTATAAAGCAATTCAGGGATGGAGGCTCCTTCCAATTTGAGTTTCTACCATTCCCTAGAGCAGTGGTCCCCAACTTCCCCCGTACTGGTCGGTGGCCTGTTAGGAACTGAGCCACACATCACTGCCTGAGCTCTGCCTCCCCTCCACATCCCATCCATGGAAAAATTGTCTTCCGTGAAACTTAAGAAGGGGAGGGGGGGTCCGTATAGCAGGAGGTGGGAAGTGGGCCAGCGAGGGAAGCTTCATCTGTATTTACAGTCGCTCCGTTCTCCATCCTTCACTTCACCGCCTGAGCTCTCCCTCCGCCATCCCGAAGAATTGTCTTCCATGAAACTGGTCCCCAGTGCCAAAAAGACTGTGGATCACTGCCCTAGGGGATCAATATCCTTGACAGGCAGGCGGGGTAAAGAGTGAGAGAAGTTTGCAGGAGGTTTCCAGTCTCCCATCAGAGGTGACATTCATCATTTTCTTTCACAGTCCATTGACCAGAACCTATGCACAGGGCCACCAGTAAATGCAAGGGATCTAGTAACATATTCTAGGTACATGTGATGAAGAAAAGAGAAACAGATTTAAGGAAAGCCCATGTCTGCCAGAGAATATCAGGTTACAAATACAGGTCATACAAACCTGCAAGGTTGTTATGGGTAATGTCTATTAAACCTTGTATATCCAATAGCTTTGGTTCTGTTTATGGCATAAATGCATAAATCACTAGCTTAAAGTTGCAATCTTGATGGAGGCACCACCTCTATTCATCTTCGTACACCTTGTAATGCCTGATGGTTTGTCTAACAATCATTAAATTGGATTATTTGAATTCATTTAACTAATTAACACAAAATTTTCCATTAAATTGTTGTAACCACAAGAAGTGAATGGATTAGACTGGTTTTGAAATGGCTGTGTGGCCATTATTATTTCTGTTCCTATTTAAAGAGAGATGTCTGTTAACTATCCTTTTCTTCAGGAGTGATAGTTATGGCTTAAGTGAAGATAGTCGATGACACAACTATATACATAGAGAGATAGATAGATATTTATTTTTATTTCAAAATATTATGGGGGTAGGGATGTTTTTATTTACATATATCAATTTTCTTATGCTTGAGTCAGAGTTATAAGTGTGCCCACCACCCAGATAGTGCTTTTTGGACCTGTTAGGTATGGTTTCACCCATCCCTTCCCCCTCTCCCCACTGCTTGATTTCCACTAAGTTTTACTTCCCTCTGTACACATGTGTGCTCACTGGTTAGTTCCAATTTATTAGAGAGTATATGTGGTACTTATTTTTCCATTCTTTAGATACTTCACTTAGGAAAATGGTTTGCGGTTCCATCCAAATTATTGCAAAAGGCCATAATTCATACTTCTTCGTGGCTGAATAATATTCCAACACATACATATATCACATTTTGTTAATCCACTTGTGAATTGATGGGCACTTGGGTTGATTCCACATCTTTACAATCATGAATTGTGCTGCAACAAACATTCGAGTGCAGGTATATTTTTTTATAAAATGACTTCATTTCCTTTGGGTAAATACACAGTAGTGGGATTGTTGGATCAAATGGTAGGTCAATTTTAGTTCTCTGAGGTATCGCTATACTGTTTTCCATAGAGGTTGCACTAATTTTCAGTCCCACCAAGAGTTCATAAGTGTCCCTTTCTCTCTGCAACCACGCCAGCAACCATTGTTTTTGAACTTTTTAATAAAAGCCATTGTAACTGGGTAAGGTGATATCTCATTTTGGTTTTAATTTTCATTTCACTGATAATTAGTGATGTTGAGCATTTTTTCATGTTTTTTGGCCATTTGTCTATCTTCTTTTGAAAAGATTAAGTTCATGTCTTTTGTCCGCTTCTTAATGTGGTTGTTTGTTTTTTCCTTGCTGATTTGCTTGAGTTTTTTGTAGATTCTGGTTATTAGCTCTTTATCAGATGCATAGTTTGTAAATATATTATCCCATTCTGTAGGCTGTCTACTTGCTCTGTTGATTATTTCCTTAGTTGTGCAGAAGCTTTTTAATTTAATCATGTCCCATGTATCCATTTCTGTAATTGTCATTGAGGTCTCCTTCATAAATTTCTTGTGTAGGCAGATATCTAGAAGAATTTTTCCCACATTGGCTTCCAGAATTCTTATGGTTTCATGCCTTACATTTAAGTCTTTTATCCACCTTGAATTAATTTTTGTGACTGGTGAGAGATATGGATACTATTTCATTCTTCTGCATGTGGCTATCCAATTCTCCCAGTACCATTTATTGAATAGCGCTTCTTTTTCCATGTATATTGTTGTCTCCTTTGTCAAAGATCGGTTAGCTGTATGTGAATGGTTTTATATCTGGGTTCTCTGTCCTGTTTCATTGGTCTAAGTCTCTATTTTTGTGCCAATATCATACTGTTTTGGTTACTATTGACTTGTAGTATAGTGTGAAGTCTGGTAATGTGATGTCTCCAGATTTGTTCTTTTGGCTTAAGATTGCTTTGGCTATTCACGTTCTTTTCTGGTTCCAAATGAATCATAGAATTATTATTTCTTGATCTGTGAAATATGACTCTGATATTTTGATGGGGATTGCATTGAATTCATAAATCACTTTGGGTAGTATAGACATCTTAACAATGTTGATTCTACCAATCCATGAGCATAATATGTTTTTTCATTTGTTTGTGTCATCTGTGATTTCTTTCCTCAGTGTTTCATAATTTTCTTTGTAGAGATCTTTCACCACCTTGAAAGTATATTCCTAGGTTATTTTATTTTCTTTGTAGCTATTGGGAATGGTATCAAGTCTTTGATTTGACTCTCAGCTTGATTGTTGTTGGTGTATAGGAATGCTACTGATTTGTGTACATTGATTTTGTAATTTGAGACTTTGCTGAATTTATTTATCAATTCCAGGAGTCTCTTGGTGGAGTCTTTGGGGTTTTGTAGATATAGGATTATATCACCATCAAAAAGTAATAGTTTGATCTCCTGTTTCCAAATTTGGGTACCCTTTATTTCTTTCTCTTGCCTGATTGCTCTGGCTAGTACTTCCAGCACTATGTTGAATAGAAGTGGTGACAGTGGGCAACTTTGTCTGGTTCCAGTTCTAAGCAGAAATGCTCTCAATTTTTCCCCATTCAGCATGATGTTGGCTGTGGGTTTGTCATATATGGCTTTTATAATTTTGATATATGTTCATTCTATGCCTAGTTTGTTGAGGGTTTTTATCATGAAAGGGTGCTGAATTTGGTCAAATGTTTTTTCTGCATCTATTGAGCTGATCATATGGTCTTTGTTTTTGCTTCTGTTTATGTGGTGAATCACATTTATTGATTTATGTATGTTGAACCATCCTTGCATCCCTCCAAAGGAGCCCACATGATCATGGTGGATTATTTTTTTGATGTGCTGTTGAATTTGGTTTGATAGTATTTTATTTAGGATTTTGCATCTATATTTATAAGGGATATGGGCCTGTAGTTTTTGTTGTTTTTGTTATTGTGTCCTTTCCTGGCTTTAGTATCAAGGTGATACTGACTTTAACAGTACTATCCTCCTTTTCCTTTCCTGCTCCTCTTCATATTAGCTTTTAATGCCCCATAAATGTTAACACATCTTTATTGGGATTGTTTATTAAATGTAGAAAGTATTCATAGTCACTTGTGAGCCTAATCATCTTAATCCATGTGGGATTCACTACTATTAATAAAATATTAGGCTCAATAATAAATGTGTTTACTATTCATGTGCCTATTTATTTTACTTTCCCTCAAATTATTCAGTATTATTTCAAAATAAAAAGGAAATAGTTTTGTTGGAATATTGGTCTACAGAGTAGTCAAAATGTCAAGCAAAAGTAACATTGAAAATAAGACCAGACTTTTTTGGGATGTGCGTGTTTGTGTGTATGACTTTGTTGCATAAGAGAAGGAAAGTTTCCTTGGGGTGGCTATTTTATATATAAATATACATGTATACATTTACATATATTTACATTTATAAAACAAATCTTACATTTATTTCCAGTGGTAGTAGAGTCTATGTGTAACTCAAGAGTTAGTATATCTAATACCAATAGATTTTATATCACAGTGTACATGTGCTTCAGGGTTGGCCCCAAAGAGACATCTATGATAAGACATTGCCATTCTAAGTAAAATCCTCTATTTCAGAGAATAAGCTGTCTTATCTCTTCACAGTGGGACAATTTGGATTTTACTTTCCTTCCCTTCTCTATCCTTTCTTTCAATCCACAACTAATCATTGACATTCTTTCTGCTTTTTTTATGCTTTCTCTTCTCCTTTTCCTTCTTTTCTATTTTCTATTTCCATTTCTTTCTTTACCATATTATATTAATAGTTTTTCCAGGTTAACAAATTTCCACCCAACTTATTTCCATTTAGAATAATTTAGCCTCCTCCACTATTTCCAAGCCTTTTTAAATAAATTGCCCCAAACTATTTATAAAGAGCATTTGTTTCCAGAAATCTACTACTGGGAAGGTCAACATGGTTGTTCATCCTAAGCTGAGGACAAGATAGTTAATATCACTTGTTGAGGAAAATTGAGGTTGTCTAATAAATGAGTGAACTTATTCTATGAAAAAAAAATTGATTCAACTGATATCAAGTAGTATAGGTAATGAGAATTAATTGAGTTTTACAATTGGTTTTATTGTTGTGCTTGAGTACTTATTTATAAATGTGCATGTTGTATAGGGTGGAACATGCCTGGTTTTTAGTATTTGTTTATAAATGTACATGTTGTGTGGTATGGAACATGCCTGGGTTTTAGTACTTGTTTATAAATGTGCATGTTGTGTGGAATGGGCATGACCGTTTTTTAGTGTCAGTCTTGCCTATTCTCACTAGCTGGAAGGACTTAGGCAGCAATTTACCATTCTAGTCTTCAGTCGACTCAGCTATAAAATGGCAGATTTAAGCTGAATCTTTAAGGTCACTTAGTTTGAGAATCTATAGTTCTTCAGAGATATAATTTATTTATTATTTTATCTCCCTAGAGGTTGTGTATCTGTGTGATTGAAAAGTTGGTTCCAAACTGGTGTGCTGGTGCTTTGCATAGCTCTTCCTAAAGAAAATACCCAACTGAAAGTCTCTTAATAAATCAATGGTTCTCTGTGGTTATGGATTTTTGGCTGTATATCTTCATACTTTAGCACAGCATAGTAATAATTTACTGTATCATAAAATCAAGAGCAAAAAACTGAATGTCACAGTAATTTTTTTGAAATGGCAACAAATGGTATAGAAATATGCTCGGCATTTCAGCAAAAGAATAGATGGAGGGAATACACAATTATCATTAAGAGGGGGCTGCACAGGATCTCTGTGGAGAGAAAATAGCCAAGCATAACCATTATAACTCAGCCAGATAGTATAAAATACATATAGACTATTAATGACATAGGACTCATTTAAGGACTGGAAGTTGTCAGGTTTAATGGCTCTAAGTGAATAGGTGAGAGCAAACTCCCTGAACAAGTTGAAATGGCTTCACAAACAGTACAATTCTCTCTGATACTTATGTTTGATAGGCAGACAAGGTTGTTTCCTCTGAGAAAACTAAGAAGTTGCATGCCTCAGATTGAAAGTCATCAGTTTTGAGCATGACATTTAATGACACAAGCCTGGTAGAGAAATGTAAATTAGAAAACAAATGTGCTGAAAGATAAGACAATTGAGCATTTCCACCTGAACTGCTTTGGCCTGGAAGACAATCCATTCACTGAAATGGAATGAGATCAATGAGTGACAAGGAAAGAGAGCTGAGGACTGGCCATACAGAAAAAGAAATATGTGTATGTATATGTGTGTGTGTGTGTGTGTGTGTGTGTGTGCGTGTATTTTTTTGCCTTCTGGTAATACAGACTCTGAAAAGGTTAAAGAAAATGACCAATAAACCAGGAAAGGAGACAGATTTTTTGACACCAACACACATTAGATCACATAATAGAATGTTTAAAATAAACCCAGTTTCTATTGCAATTGCATTTATATTGTAGCATAATTAGAATTTATTTCTTTTATAAACTTCCAGTTTCTCTTCCTACTCCTTAATGTATTGGTAAAAAGTATTGGCCATGGCTAAGAAAAATTCCTATTTTTGTTCAATCTGAAGTAATTTTTACAGTAATTAGTTTATAATATGTAGAAAACAGTTCAATGAATTGTCACAAAGTGAGCACACTCATATAAATACCACCCAAGTAAAGAAATGGAATGTTACTAGTATTACAGAAGTACTACCCAGGCACCTTCCAGACATAACATTCCCACCCTCTGCTCTAAGGGTATCTAGTGACTTTTAACAGGTTATATTTGCCTATTTTTAATGCAACATTATATTTGCATTATATATTAATGCAACATTATGTATTGCATTGCATATACACTGTTACATGTAGTAATTTATTTTCATTCTATCTAGTATTCCATTACATAAATACATCAAAATCTATTTATTTATTCATTCTGATGTTGGTAAACATTTGGGCTGTTTCAGCTGTAGACTACTATGAATAATGCAGCTATGACCACATATAGAATTCATGAGGACCTTTTCATGTGGCTTTTTGAGCTTCCTCACAGTATGATGGCTGTGTCCCAAGATGGAAGAAGTAGAAGTAGGTAGGTATTCTTAATATATAAGCTTAGAAATTTTAGAATATCATCTCTGCATTCCATTGTTCAAAGCAGTCACAGGCACAGCCTGTATTCAAGAGGAGGGCAAATAACCAACTTGTGGGTATATGGGGCAGGGAAAAAATATTTGGGGCAATCATACTACATGAGGCTTCTGAAAATTCTGCTCAGCCTCTCAGCCACTCAGTCACCACTATGGATTACTCAATGGTTTGCAGGCAAAAGTGATGGTCAATGTTAGTTTCCCTTTTCTCTTGCAGTCTTGGCCCCTCAATTCTCATGGGCTTTCCATCTCTCTGATGCCTTGAAATAAATTTTAAAGTATTTATCCTACCTCTCCTAGGTATTCTTAGCCAGATGGCTTGTCTAAAACTAGTTACTATGCCAGTGTTCAAAGTAAAACGATGGGGTTTTCTCCTAAAGATAACTATGTGTCACTCACTTGCTGTAAATGCTTTAATGACTTCCTGTCATATAGATGTTGAGATCCAATATTCATGTTAAGAATAGGAAATCTTGAATGGTCTGACCCCTGTCTAACCCTCATAGAAGCAAGTATGCATCAGACAAGGTAAATAAGAAAGGGAGACTTTATTTAAAGCTATTGCAACAGGAGAGAGAGATTGAACTCAGTTCAGTTGAAACAAACGGTTGGAATGTTTTGAGTGCTGGGGTGAGCTAGTGGAAAAGTACTGGTGGACATTAGGGAGGAGGTTGGTTAATGTGACTGGTCCACCTGTGTTTGATAATGGTCCCTATTGAAATTAGGTTCCTAGACTCCCACGGGGACTGGGAAACAGAGGCTCTATTTCCTTCAATGATTATATTTCAAAGGGATGGCTTCCGGGTCCTTAGGAAAGACATTTCTGGGTTATAGAAGATTTATATTTCAAAGGGTCCAAAAAAGAATTTATAATTGCAAGTTTTCTAAAGTAAATGCTCAAAGAAAAGGGAGATCAGGGGCCTGCAGTCAAGAAGAAGCTATCTAAAGCTTAATCAAGTTCAAGGAAATATTAAAGCTCTGCTGGTCACTCTCCTGCTTTATTCCATCATTTCAGGCTGTTTTCTGTATCTCTCTCTCTCTTTTCCAGTCAGCCTAGCAGGGTGTTTGCATATGCAATTCTTTCTACCTTAAACTCTCTCTGAGACTCTCTTTGGCCTTCTCCCACTAATGATTTGTGTTTCTACTTAAATGACATTTCCTAGAAAGGCTTTTGTAGACCCATCAGTTTATACCAGGTGCCCCTGTTTTAGATATAGATATATATATATATGCAATTAATTATAAAATTATTTGGTTAAGTTTTCTTATTTAGCTGTACATTAGGGCAGAGATAATCTTTATTTGTTCAACATCTAGCATATTACCTGACATATAGAAGGCATAAAATAATTTCTCAATAAAAAAGGCTCAAGTCTCATTACCTCAGCCAGGTAACCATGATTTGAATCAACAGTCAGAAGTCACATTGATAGTGTGTACCTTTAGGATGATGTGGTGAGAACGGCATTGTACCCTTGGGATGATGTGATGAGAACAGCACTTTACCTCTGTGGCCTTCCATTCAGAAAGCTCATAACCCCAGTCTGATCATAAAAAAAGTCAGACAAATCTCAATTGAAGGATATTCTACAAAATACCTGACAAGTACTCTCAAAACTGTCAAGGTTATGAAACAAAGAGTGTGAGAAACTGTCACAGCCAAGAGGAGTCTAAGGAGACATGAAGACTAAATATAATATGCCATCCAGGATGGGATCCTAAAACAGAAAAAGTACAATAGGTTAAAAGCAAGGAAATCTAAATAAAGCATGGACTCTAGTTAACAATACTGCATCAGTATTGGCTCATTAACTGTGACAAATGTATCATACTAATTTAAGATGTTAATAATAGGGAAAACTAGGTATAAGGTATGTGGGAACTCTTTGTACTATCTTTGTAATTTTTCTATAAATTTAAAATTATTCTAATCTAAAAAGTTTATTTAAAAATATTTGTTTCAATTTGGTTTCCTCCACAGAAATATTATTGAGCACATGCCTGTACCCTGGAGATATAGAAGGATTGATTATATGTTATTTGAGCTGAAATGGAGTTTAAGAATTTCATGGTTCTATTTGTTTTTCATTTTATCCATGAAGAAGCTGAGGCATAATGGTAATAAATGACTTTCTCAAGATTAGATAGCTATCAAGTGCAATATTTAAAACTGGACCCTAGATATCCTTACTCTTTGTTCAATGTTCTTCCTGACCCAACTGTATGCCTCCTGGGATAAAACAGAATCCCTGGAACAGATAATGCAGTTTGATTGGGCCAATTCATAAAGCTCTGTAAATGCAGTGAACATCCAGCACCTTATATTTTTGACAAGCTCTTCAATATTGATTTCGAGCAGTGTCACCAAAACCCGAAGTTAGATGCCAGAGTCTATATCATTTCTCTTGGACTTATTCTGTGAAGAGATAGTTACATTGCCTAAATAATGGGAAACCTGATTAAACTGGTTTAAAGAAACAAGAAAAAATTCTCTATATAGGAACCTATTTAGAGGTAGCATAGTTTACGGTTCCAAGTGTAGTTATTGGGTGAAACAAGGAGAACTTTCCTAGAAGCGCAGTCATCTGAGTTCCCCAACATGTCTCATGGCCATGTGTGCTAAATGTCACTTCTAAACTGATCCCTGTAATTTTCATAGTTTGTTTAGGCTAGTTAAGATTCAACTTCTGGGCGTGGGGATGGGCCCAACATTCAACCTTTCCTAAGGTATATGACTGCCTATATATAACACACACTCTCTTTCTCTCTTTTTATGTATGTTATGTTATACTACATATAACTTTATAACTTTATGTATAATTATAAAACCCACTCTATAAAAACTACATATAACTATATAAAACTATAACTATAACTGCATATGTGCAGATATATATGTGTGTATATATATACATATATATAGTAAAGTGATAAACACACACACACACACACACACAACTAACTGGTTGTGTTATGGTGACCCTAGAGTGACCCTAGAGTAACTGTGTGAGATTAAAAGAACATTTATCATAATAGGTTCTTTTTTTTTTTTGAGACAGTCTCACTGTGTTGCCCAGGCTAGAGTGCTGTGGCGTCAGCCTAGCTCACAGCAACCTCAAACTCCTGGGCTCAAGCGATCCTCCTGCCTCAGCCTCCCGAGTAGCTGGGACTACAGGTATGCACCACCATGCCCAGCTAATTTTTTTCTATATATTTTTAGCTGTCCAATTAATTTCTTTCTACTTTTAGTAGAGATGGGGTCTCGCTCTTGCTCAGGCTGGTTTCGAACTCTTGAGCTCAAACAATCCGCCCTCCTCGGCCTCCCAGAGAGCTAGGATTACAGGCATGAGCCACCGTGCCCGGCCTACAATAGGTTCTACATAGGCTTAACTCAAATTTAGCTATGGAGATTAATTCTCTAAGGTGAAAATATAAAGAAAATTACATTTTTAATAAAAATCAAGCCAATAGAAAAATTCCAGTAAAAACACTATGGTAATAAGCCAGTAATTCCTGGTTCACAAAAACATAATTACAATGAATATTTTGCTATGATAGATTAACTTACTGAAAAAGAGTTACTTCTCTAATAATTAAAATGAATATAAACATTGTACTTAAGAATATGGGCCCTGCAGTCTAATTTTCTAGAATCAAATCCTATCTTTGGTGATTAATTGCTGTGTATCCTCTGACAAGTTGCTCAACCTCTCTGTGACAGTTTCCTCAGATGCTAAAAGGAAATAATAGTAGTATTTACCTCATAGCATGATTGTGGTTATGGACCCGAAATGAAATTATACATGTAAAGTGCCTAGAACATTGCCTGACATAGAGTAAGCCCTCAATACACGCTAACTACTGTTGTTATAATTTAGTAATACTCCCATATTGAGATACTTATAGTGTTTCTTTTGCTATATTATGCCTACATAATTTTATGTAGTTTAATTTATTTATTGAACAAACTCAAAATTATGTAAGACATTATTTTTTCAGCATAAAAGGGGATCAAAAGAATAAATAAATCCTAAAATATTTAAAATTGTTTGAGGTGGCATGAGTTTCAAAGAGTTAGTGTTTCAGAAGGCTGAAAAAGAATAATTGAATTAGCACATGTGAATTAGCTTTTATAGAGTAAAATTACATTGTCGAAATTTGAAGGTGAACCAAATCCTTAGGAGCGAGCTCCTTGTTTCCCAGTCTCCTAAGATAGGATGCTATATAATTGCTCGCATCTCTCTTCATGCCTTACAGATGTTAATCATTTCTACATTTTTTACCTGTGAGGATTAAGGGGCATTTAGGAAGGTGAGATGATTGTAACTGAATTACAACGTATACACTGATAGGAATTGGGAAATGTAAGTCAGTATAGTCATCATTCACACAGGGTAGGAAATATCGGGGGAGGTGGGGACAACAATCTTGTTATACAACAGTGATTTGGAAACCGGTTACTGCTTTGCCCCAGGATGCCTGTTGGGCAGAGTGTTGTTGTGCTGATTCAGTGCTCAGAAATGTGTTCTGTGTTTAGCAAAGTATTTGTTGGAGGCTGCTGTGAGCAATGGATCAAAGAACTGATGGTGAGACAAGTGGAGTGATGAGAATCTCTCGAGTTCTCTGATGATTACACAGGAACTTGGCTAAAAAGATTTTGTGCTCTAGGATCAGGTCCAGGTAGGTATGAGTCACCAACCCAGCAGGGTACAACTTGGCAGTGGCAGTTAGGAGCTTTGGCTTCTTCTGCCTTTAAACTGCCTGGGGTTGAATCCTGCTTCCAGTCACCCCTTTCTAGCTGCATAGACTTTGACAAATCATTTGATACATCTGTGCCTCAATTTCCTCATCTGATTTAGAATAATACCCACCAAATGGGTTTTTACGATGAACAAATAAAGTAATGGCTATATATCTCTGTAGCTATCATCTCTGTCCATCTATCCATCTAGAGCTGAAATTAATGTCTGCCACAAAATAATCATCCAGTGTTTATTTTCATCATTTTTATGAAAGCTCCCATCATGTTTCCATTTTTCCCAGAAACCCCAAAAAACTCAAAGTTAAGGGCACTCCCCCAGACAAGGTGTGCTATGTAAATACTGCTGAGGTATCCATTTAAATGGAGTCTTCCACAGATTTAATAAAGAGCTGTCCTTTCCCAGGCTGTCTCATTTGGTTATTTTAATCTACCCTAAAATATAAGCCAGGACTATATTTATATCAGACATTTAATCATTGGGAGATGTAATCAGGAAACCTGACTTGTGTAAAGGCTTCCACTTGAGTGACTAGGTGCATTGTAAATTAGTGAACTCCTCCACCGGGGCCACAAGGATGGGAGAGGAAAGTCAGCCTTCTCATTGGACTAGCTGTAGAGTCATCGACTGCACTGTCCAACTTGACCTTTAGGAGCCAGACTTGAAACACAGTGGTGTAATAATGTCTTCTATTATTTTCCATAAGTGAAATGATTTAATGTTTAAAACAGAATCATCTTAAGAAAGGCTATTGTAGTTGGACCTTTCTGCCCAGGACAAAAAGGTGGGTAAGGCAGATACAAATAAATTGGTTTTGATCAGTCAGGAGCAAACTGACTTCGATTAACATAAGCTAATTGGCTTTGATAATCATAATATACGAAGGCAATAAAGTGTATATTCATTTAATCATATCCAAAATTAGACACACTAAATGAGCAAGCATTCCTAATCGTAGGCTGCTATTGGCATAAAAACAAAATTCCATAAAGCATTTTTTATTAAATGTTTTGGTTTTTTTTTTTTTTTTTTTTTTTTTTTTACTTAAATGTTGAAGACAAGGCAAAGCTTCTAACTGCTTTCTGCTGTAAATGATGACAATCAATTACTGAAAAGTAGACAGGGTCTTCTGCAAAGGGGCTAGAAAAGATCAATATGGTCTCCTAGCAACAGACCTGCATGCTGGAGATCCTGCAGCCATCTGGAACCCTTCGCTCCCTGACCTGACCCAGTGAGCCACGGTGGGGTCACTCTCTGCATTTCCATAAGGCTAACTCAGAGTGCATATTTCCCAAAGACAAAGGCACCCATAGTTATCAAAATAATTATGAGGGGGATTGAGCATCTAATGCACAATATACAGCTAATTAAATTATAATCTGTAATTATAAGCTAAATAAATTATAATCAAACAATATTTGATTTGACCTAGATAGCACTGTACAAACTAAAACTGGAGGTACAAAGAAAGATGCTATTGCTCAGCAAATTCAAATCACAGAAATTAACATATTATGAGAATCACCAGGCCCTGGAGTCTGGTAGTGTTTATTTTGGTTACTATTTTAATCACAACTGATCTTTTATAATAATTGATGACCAAAGTAATTTTCTAGCTATAAAAGGCCAAGTTATTTTGACCTTAGCCCAAAATGATTATATATTTTACTTCATTTTTTTGTATACAGCGTTCTTCTTAACCCCACTTATTTCTATTTAGGGATGCAAAGACAAACATTAAGAAATTTTTATATTATAATAAACTGTGGTATATACAAAGTACATGACATAATGTTATCCCAAGTAGAACATGTTACTCAGTCTGACCTAAGGGTAGTAGCTGGGGCAACATTTCTGGAAGTTTTGATTTCTGAAAAATTGTCTCAGCAATTAAGTTTAGTGTCCTCTGGACCTAGTTTGTCTGATTTCACATACCAGTTCCAAAACTGACTGCTGCTTGACTAGGTAAACTACCTAATATCTTGGGACCTCAGTTTCTTCATCTGTATCATGGGCATAAGTAGTTATTCTAAGTATTAAATTAATGTGCACAGAATATAAGAATAACAATATCTATCTAGCATATAGTTAGCACGATAAATATTAGTTCCCATGATTATCCTTAGGAATCATGCTAATATATATTAGGATATATGCTAATGTAATTAATTAATTCAATTCCTCGGAGCCTGCTCCGTCAGGCACTGCTCTAAGTCTTGGTTCCATAGTAGTGAGCATGAGATGAAGTCCCTGATTTTATGGACATTACATTTCTGAGATCAAGTCCATTCATTTCTGATATAGGGCACTGGGAATGGATATCTTGAAGTTTCAGGTTCCTAGAATGAGCAAAATAACAGGAAGAGGACTGTAAATAGAGATTGTGGTATCTACCACACTTTCGGGCAATTTTATTTTACTTCAGGGAAAAGATTATGGAAAAGCAATGAAAGTTTTAGTCAAGCATCTCTCAACTTTGTGCACAGGCTGTTGCTTATATGATGTGAATTGAAGGGCACTGTTGAAAGATTTCCCAATCTTTCTTTAACCCTGATATTCTTATTATTAGAAATTCATTAGCTTGGGATTTTAAAAAATTATGATTCTAGGAGCTCACTTTCAGCACATACTTTTTTAAAGACAGGATTACAAAGATTAAGCCATAATTATCTATTAGTACATCATGAAAACCAGTCTACCACACGTTAGCAAGCCTGTTACCTAGGAAGGCACTGAGAGCAAAAGGAGAAACAAATTGGAATGAGATTAGAGTTAGAAGAAATTTAGTAATTTTCCCTAAGGATGGGAACACTCTTTTTGAGCACTGCAGAGGAGGCCTCTGGACAGCCTGGGGTGAGCCTGAGGGCTGCAGGTATCTGTAGAGAGGGGAAGGAAGACACCTGCGGTACAAAGAATGATGAGTGGCCCTGCTCACCCCACTTTCTAATACCGAGTAAAACAAGACCAGCAAGAAAAAGAACATATTCCTCTGTCTTTTATAATAGAAAAATGACGTGAATTATAACTGGAATTCCTTTGTTATTCACTATCTCTGCAACTTCAAGAAAGTCATTTAACTTCTCTGAGCCTCAGTGTCTTCACCTCTAAAACGGCAATGACAATATATCTCTTGCATGACTGTCAGAAGAATCAATAAGATAATACATGTAGAGCTTAGCTCATATAACAGGTACTCAATACATGAAATAATCACAAAGATCATGTTTTTTTTTTATTTCAGGGTATTATGAGGGTACAAACATTAAGGTTACACTTTATGTCTTTGCCTCACCCAAGCAAGGGTTAGAGGCATGCCCTTCCCCCCTACAATGCTCCCCATGTCCTTTAGTTGTGGGTTTACCCCCCCATCCCACTAATCCCTGGAGAGTATTTCTGCCATGTGATCACCTTAGTGTTCATCAG
>CAUYRB010019191.1:0-25786 GCA_963574695.1 Propithecus perrieri | reverse complement strand
GTCAGGCACGCCGATCCGCCCCTGAAGGCGCACACTCCTCAGTAGGCTCCTTCACAGATCTCTCCTCCGTGTCTCAGGGCAGCGCGATCGCGACCCGGGGTGCACAGGGTCTGGTCTGCAGGCTTGACCCCTGGACTCTGGAGATCAATCCCTGACCCTGCCAGGGGGAGAGGCGCTGGTCCCGCGTCACCTACAGGGCACCCCAGCTGGATTGATTTCGCTCCACCTCGGGATTTGCCCCACTCGCCAGGAGTCCCCAGGCACGTAGCACCTGGGAGGGCTGGCGGGTAGGGAACTCGCAGTCTGAGTGCCCCTCAGTCTGTTGTAGGGCCCCAAAAGGAAAGGTCCCGTTCTTTGGAGATGCCTCCGTGTGGTGGCTAAATTGTCTTTCTGGACACGCACGGGTAGGGAGGGGGAAGGAGAGAACGGAGCATTATGGCGTCTGCCGCTAGGCTCGGGTCTGCGCCCGGGAGGTGCCCCGAGGGGGCTGAGAGCCTGGCGCTGAGTCCGCAAGAGACCACTGCTCACTGGCGGCAGCCGTCTCTGGGCTGGTATCAGCAGGTCTCTCCGGCCGCTCAGGAGCCACCCGCAGTCCGAGATGCAAGGGAGGGGAAGTTAACCGCTCCACCTACCCTTGTTGCTGGTCTCCAAGCCTCTTGGGACCTCTCTCCTTCCAGTTCTCCTCTGCAACGTCTTCCCGTGGAGTCTCCTGTAGTTTCAGGCACCCTTCCTTCCGAACCTCACCCGATCTATGTTTCTCTGCTCGCTTATTTTTTCTCTCTTTCTTCTGAAATTCATCTTTTTTGCAGAGACCTTCTGACTGGCGGCTTGTCTCATCCGCCATCTTGGCTCCTCCTATATATTTATTTTTGCTGTGACTGAAATTGCCATTGGTGTCTTCATCATAAATTCTTTGCCTAGGCTGATATCTGTAAGAGTTTTCCCTACATTTTCTTCTAGAATTTGTATGGTTTTATTCCTTACGTTTAATGCTTTTATCCATCTTGAATTAATTTGTGTGAGTGGTGAGAGATAGGGGTCCTGTTTCATTCTTCTGCATGAGCCTATTCAATTTTCCCAGTAAAATTTATTGCCCAGGGCTTCTTTTCCCCAGTACATATTGTTATCTGCTTTGCCAAAGATCAGTTGGCTGTATGTGGATGGTTTTATATTCGGGTTCTCTGTTGTGATCCATTGTCTATGTCTCTATTTTTTGTGCCAATACCATGCCATTTTGGTTACTATAGCCTTGTAGTATAGTTTGAAATCTGGTAATGTGATGCCTTCAGATATGTTCTTTTCGCTTAAGATTACTTTGGCTATTCAGGCTCTTTTCTGGTTCAAAACATAGCATAGAATTATTTTTTCTAGATTTGTGAAATATGACCCTGGTATTTTTATAAGGACTTTATTGAATCTATAAATCACTTTGGGTAGTATGGACATTTTAACAATGATGATTCTACCAATCCATGAACATAATATGTTTTTATCTTTGTTTCATCTGTGATTTCTTTCCTCAGTGTTTTGTAGTTCTTTTTGTAGAAATCTTTCACCTCCTTGGTTAAGTATATTCCTAGATATTTTATTACCTTTGTAGCTAGTGTGAATTTTATTGAGTTTTTGATTTGACTCTCAGTTTGAGTGTTATTGGTGTATAGAGATGCTACTGATTTGTGTACATTGATTTTGTAACCTGAGACTTTGCTGAACTTATTTATCAACTATAGGAGGCTCTTGGTGGAGTCTTTAGGGTTTTCTGTATATAAAATCATATCATCAGTGAAAAGTGATAGTTTGACTTTCTCTTTCCCAATTTGTATACCCTTTATTTCTTTCTCTTGCCTGATTGCTCTGGAGAGGACTTCCAGCACTATGTTGATAGAAGTGGTGACAGTGGGCACTCTTGTTCCAGTTAAGAACTGGGGGGGTGATGCTTTCAACTTTTCCCCATTCAATATGATTTTGGCTGTGGGTTTGTCATTTATGGTTTTTATAATTTGGAGATATATTCGTTCTGTGCCTAGTTTTTTGAGGGTTTTTATCATGAAATGGTGCTGGATTTTGTCAAATGCTTATTCTATATGTGTTGAGATAATTATATGGTCTTTTTTTTTGCTTCTGTTTATGTGGTGAATCACATTTATTGATTTATGTATGTTGAGCCATCCTTGAATCCCTGGGATGAAGCCCACATGGTCATGGTGGATTATTTTTTGATGTGTTGCTGAATTTAATTTGATAGTCGTTTAATGAGGATTTTTGCTTGTATATTCATAAGGAATATAGTTCTGTAGTTTTTTTTGTTATGTCCTTTCTTGGCCTTGTTATCAAGGTGATACTGGCCTCATAGAATGAGCTGGGGAAGATTCACTCCTTCCTGATGTTATGGAATATTTTCTGCAGTATGAGTACCAGATTTTCTTTGTAGGTCTGCTAACATTCAGCTGTGTATCCATCTGGTCTGGGGCTTTTGTTATTGTTGGAAAATTGTTTTATTACTGCTTCAGTCTTGCTGCTCATTATTGGTCTGCTCATGATTCTATTCCTTCCTGACTGAGTCTTGAGAGGTTGTGCGTTTCTGGATTCATCCATTTCCTCTATATTTTCCAGTTTATGTGCATAGAGATTTTCATAGTATTTACATAGATTTACATAGTATCCTCCTCATGGATCACTAGAGTTCCTCCTTGTGTTGACTTACATACTGATGATATTTTGTATTTCCATGGTATCAATTGTAATATCTCCTTTTTCAATTCTGATTGAGCTTATTTGGGTCCTTTCTGTTCTATTCCTGGTTAATCTAACAAAAGGTCTAACGATTTTGTTTATCTTTTCAAAGAAGAAATTTTTTTTGTTTTGTTGATCCTTTGTATTTTTTTTTCCACTTCATTTAATTCTGCTCTCTCCTTAGTTATTTATTTTCTTCTGCTGGCTTTGGGTTTGCTTTGCTCTTTCTTTTATAGTTTCTTGAGATGTGTCATTAGATTCTTAATTTGTGTTCTTACTATCTTTTTGATCTGGGTGATTAAGGCTATGAATTTTCTCCTTAGGACTGCTTTTGCTGAATCTCATAGATTTTGATAGCTTGTGTCCCCTTTGTCATTCAGCATGAGGAATCTTTTGATTTCCATCTTTATTGATCCAATAATAGTTCAGCAGCAGGTTGTTTAATTTCCATGACTGTGTGTAGAATTAAGTGTTTCTCTTGTAGTTTAATTTTAATTTTATTCCACTGTGGTCTGAGAAGATGCATGGAATGATTTCTTTTTTTTTTTGAATTTGTTGAGACATGTTTTGTGGCCTAAGGTACAATCAGTCTTGGAGAATGTTCCATGTGCTGATGAGAAGAATGTATATTCAGTAGTTTGGGGTAGAATGTTCTGTAAATGTCTGTGAGACCTATTTGTTCCAGAGTCATGTTTATGTCCATTGTTTCCTTATTTATTTTCTGCTTGGATAATCTGTCCATCTCTGTCAGTGGGGTGTTGATGCCCCGGCAATTACAATGCCTCCATTTATCTCTTTGCTTAGATCTAGTAGAATATGCTTTATGAATCTGGACGCTCCTGTGTTAGGTGCATAAATATTTAGGATTGTTATGTCTTGTTGAATTGCTCCCTTTACCATTGTACAATGACCATCTTTTCCTTTCTTTACCATTGTTGACTGAGAGTCAATTTTATATGATATGAGAATGATTACACCTGCTTTCGTTTGGTTTCCATTTGTGTGGAATATTTTTTTCCATCCCTTTACTTTGGAGTCTGTATGAGTCCTCATGGGTTAGATGTCTTCCCTGGAGACAACAGGTACTTGGATTATATTTTTTCATTCATCCAGCCTATGTCTCTTGAGTGGGGCATTCAGACAGTTCATATTGATTGATAGGATTGATATGTGGGATGTCGTTCTGTTCATCGTGTTTGGTATTACCTTATTGCTTTGTTTACCCTCTTATGCTATTGTTTTATATGAGCTCTGAGCTTTAGTTTTTGTCTGGTTTTACACTGGAGGGTATCTATCATGCAGATCCATGTGTAATGCAGTTCTGGGTATTTCCTGCAGGGCAGGTCTAGTCTTGATGAATCCCCTCAGTGTTTGCTTGTCTGGAAAAGTTTTTATTTCTCCTTTATATATGAAACTTACTTTTACAGGATACAAAATCCTGGCAGTTATTCTGTTTAAGAAGACTCCAATCCCTTCTGGCTTATAAAAGCTCCATTGAGAAATATGAAGTTAGTCTTATGGGTTTCCTTTGTAAGTTACTTGATGTTTTCACCTCATGGATCACAGGCGTTGCTCCATTTGTTGACTTTGTCCATTCTAATGTCCATATGTATTGGTGATTGCCTTTTCGCATGAATTTCTCCCAGGTTTCCATTGAGCTTTTTGTACCTGGATGTCTAAATCTCTAGCACAACCAGGGAAGTGTGCCTCAATTTTTCCCTCAGATTGGTTGTCCAGTTCGTGTACCTTTTCTCCTTTCTCCCTCAGGGATGCCTATGATTCTTATATTTGGACATTTTACATAATCCCATATTTCTTGTAGCCTTTGTTCTTCTTAATTCTTTTTTCTTTCTTTTTGACTGATTGAGTTAATTTGAAAGAGTTGCCTTTGAGCTCTGAGATTCTTTCTTCTTTCTGGTCTAGTCTATTCTTAAAACTTTCCACTGTGTTTTGTATTTCCTTTAATAAATTTTTCATTTCCAGAAGTTCTATTTTTTAAATATGTCTGTCTCTTTAATATTTTTTTCACTCATTTCTTTATTGTTTTTCTGGCTTCTTTGCATTGATTTTCCATTTTCTCTGGGATTTCAAGGTTCCTTATAATCCATATTTGGAATTCTTTATCTGTCATTTCAATATTCTTATTTTAGTTGATATCCATTGCTAGAGAGCTGGTGTGCCCCTTTGGGGGTATAGTTTCACTCTGATTTTTTAACCTTCTTGAGTTCTTTTGTTGGTTCCTTCTAATCTGGAGCAGCTGTCACTTTTTGTCTGGGATTTTCGTTTGTTTAGAAGGGGCTTTTTTCCCTCCTTCACTCATAAGGGTGTATCTGTAGCATATGTTGGATAGGAACATTTGGCTTTTCTTGTGGGTGCTTTGATGATTGTATAGATTCTAGATGGATGCCTTGGTTATAGATATCCTTAGTGTGGTAGTTTCCTCAGTTGCTAGTTGTTTACTGGCTGTAGCAGTGGTGAAGTATATGTGTGGGGAGATTCCCTGCCTTTCGTTGATGAGGGGAGATGGAGGTCTTTGAAAACCTTTCTCTTTCCCCAGCTCTGTGGTCTTCTTAACAGTATGAATTATACTGACATACCCAGTTTATTCTCTGAGACAGTAGGTGGTGTTTGTGGTTAAGAATCCACCACACGCTGTATGATTGAGTCAATAAATGTTGCAAAGGGCTATACAAATTGGCCTCCCTGCCAGTAGGTGATACTTTCCAGAAAGAACCTACCACAGTGTTGTTTTGGGGACCTGTGATGGCTTCTAGCCCCTTAGGAGAAGCAGTCAAATGCCAAAGGTGGTGGGTGAAGCCCTCGAACTTCCAGATGACTCCTTATTCTCCACCACAGCAGAAGCAGGTGGAGGAGTGAGGCTGGGTAGGGCTGGGTTGGGTGAGACTGCCGTCAGGCCCCACAAAAGCTGATAAGGTAGCTGTCTCAGCATTGATCAAAGGCACACTCTCAGGTTGTTGGGAAAAGCCACCACGGAGGGGCTAAAGAGGCCCCACCAAACCAGAAAGTCTGCTTGTGGGGGCAGGGCCATCTGAGATTCACAGTCTGGCTGTCAGAAGCAGGTTTCACTTCTCTTCCAGCTCCCCTGGCTCACAATCTTCCTCCAGTGCCTGACAGCAGGAAGGAGCTCAAATTAACTGAGCTCCCCAGCAATGGTGCTGCAGGCTGGGAGCTTCCCTGTCCAGGATTCCAGCCTGGTCTCACAGCATGGCTTTCCTATAGTGGGGAGGTTGCTCCAGGAGTGCACTGTAGTTGGGACTCACATGGCACTCTCTTTTCAGTTCTGCCCATGTGGGCTCCCTTGCCTCACAATCTCTCCTTTGTGCCCCTAAGCAACACAATTGGGTCCTGGGGGGATAGGATCTGGCCTCCAGGCCTTTCCCTGGGTCCCTGAAGATCAATCCCTGACCATGCCAGGGAGAAGTGTGCTGGTACGAGTTGCCTATGGGGTGCTCAAGCAGGTTTGATGTCCCTTGCTTCAGGGTGTGCCCCACTCTGATGGAGCAGCTAGGCAAGCGGCACTGGGGAGGGCCAGTGAATAGGCAGCTCACAATCCGAGCACCCCTTAGTCCACTGCAGGTCTTTAAGAGGAAAGGTTTCAGTCTCACTCTCTGTGGAAATCTTGGTGTGATGGACACACTCACAGAGGGGAAGCAACTGATCTTGAGAGCCCTGGCTCAATTGTCTCTCTTGGTAGCCATGGGTGGGGCAGAGGCAGGGAGGAAAAGGAGTCTGAATGGAAGACAGCTAGCACTCTGTTTATCTCTGTCCCTCTCTTGGGAAGGCAGCCCACCTGGAATATCCAGGCTCTGAGATCAGACAGATCCCCTGGGACCAACTGGTCCCTGTGAAAGCCCATTTTATAATAAAGTGTTGAATATCTCATTAATTTACTGACTATTGTACTTAAAGGTAAAAACAGAATAGTTGCATAGGCACACAAAATATGATTTCTACTGAATGCATATCATTTTCTCACCATCATAAAGTGGAAAAAAAATGTAAATTGAACCATCCTAAGTAATGGACTGTCTGTATATTTTAATTTTTCCTTTCTTTTTGAAAGCTAACTTGAATGAATAAGGGTTCTTGGTAGCTTTGTTTCTGTTTTTAAACACTTTGTATATGTTAAACAATGCAGCCTGCATTGTTTCTGATGAGACATAAGCTGTTAGTCTTGTTAGGTTGTGAGTAATGAGTCATTTTTCTCCTACTGCTTTCAAGATTTTCTTGTAGTCTTTGACTGTCTTCTCAGCATTTTCCTGTGATTTTATTATAGTTTTAGTGCATCTTTTTGTGAATCTCCTGAAATTTATCCTATTTAAACTTACTGTGCTTCTGGTTGTACAGATTATTGTTTTTAAATAAGTTTGGAAAGTTTTCATTTGTTATTTCTTCTAATATTTTTTCTCCTCCTTCTCTATTTTCTTTCTTTCTGCCACTCCCACTACACATAGATTTGTGCACTTAATCACGTCCAACAATTCTCATTCATTTTTTTCTCTATTCTTTAGTTTGAATAATCTATATAGATTTAGCTTAGGTAATGCTTCTACCTGTTCAAATTTCCTGATACACCACTCTAGTGATTTTTTTTTTACTTTTAATTATTATACTTTTTAAATCCTCAATTTTCTTTTTTTTTTTTTAGCGTTTCTATCTTTGCATTAATATTGTCTCTTTGATATGACATTGTCATTATACCTTTTGTCACTTCCTTAATCATGTTTTCCTTTAGTTGTGTGAACATATTTATAATGGCTACTTTGAATTCTTTTATTTTTTTTTCTGTTAAATTCAACATTTGGTCACTTTTATAAGCAGTTTTTTGACTGCTTTTATTTCTGGTGTGTGGGTCATACTTTCCAATTTTTTGTTAAAAACTGGGCATTTCAGGTAATATATTGAAACATCTCTAGTACTTCTCCCCTTGAAATATGTATTGTTACTCATTTGTTCATTTTTTTGTGTGTGTCTGACTGGATTATATTAGTGAAAATTATCTACCCACTCTCCCCATCCTCACCCCCAGTGTTAAACCTATTTTGCTCCTTAGGAAGGTACATGAGTGAGTATGCCCACAGTCACCCTAGATGACAGTGGTATTTGTAGGGCTTTCTTTTTCTGACTACACTCAGCTGTTGAACTTCATGAATTGCCTTCTGATTATATTAATGTTTTCAACAATTCCCTGGGACATAAATCACATTACAAGTCAAACCAATTCCATTTTGCCTCCTTTGAATAAATAGTTTCTGAGTTGTGATTAGTATTTGTTCTGCCCAATATTGGCTCGTCTTCACTGTCTTATTTCTCAGTTCTCTTCTGCAAGCTAACTAGCCAACAATTCGGGCTATATCTTCCTTCAATACAGGAATTGTCCCACATTTTCCTTCCACCAAATGTTTCATTGTTCTTGAAAGTCACCATAGACTTGAACTTCTCCATGCTCTGTTGCAAATGAAGTCAGTCCTTTTGAGAAGAGGTTAAAAGCTATTGGCTTTATGACCTGTTTCTCTCCCACATAGGCAAAATTGCTGAGCCAGGGCTCTGGAGCTGGGAATAGGACAATTACAAACCTCTTTGTCAGTGATACCCCCACTGTAGGAGCTGAGCACACATTGAAAGGGGTCTGCAGCCTAAGGTCCTCTTGACTTATCTTTCTTGGATTGGAACCACTGCCTCATAAATTAGGGTAAGCAATAGGTATCCCACCCCACCCAAGGTCGAGTCCCCATTTCAATGAATGGGGTTAGGTGGAAGAAGAGAACCACCACCTCTCAGCTACACTTGCCTGAGACTTAGCCTCAGCAAGTCCAGCTGAGGGAAGAATGAGAAATATTGAAGTCCTATTATTCCTAGTAAGAAAGCCCTCCAACTGGAGCTGGGGGAAAAGGAATCCCTGTGTTCTTGGCAGAAAAAAGTCTGAAGAGGAGTCTTGACTTCACTGAGCTGGGAGAGTGGAGGGAGGCAATAGTCTTAGTTCAAGTATCTCACATTTTTAAACAAATTTTCATAGATTTTCATGAATAAGTATTAATTCATTTGTTTTTTTCACCTTAGTGTTATTTCCAAAGGCTTTAAATTTGGGGATTTTTAAAAATAATTTTTACAAGTTTTACTCAGATGCAGGTCAACAAAATTTCTCATGCTGTCATGCTGATCAATCTTTTCCTTTGCTTCTCTTCTTTGCATACAGGAAACTTGTTTTTAAGTTGTTTTCCATTTTTCATAAAGGAATTTCTTGTAGAGGTTTTGACATGAGGTACAGAAATCACTTAGGAAGTTCAGTGGTATTCTCTCTGGACACTGGCAAATAAAAATATGCCTCTTTGAGAGTAAAGAATTAATATCATCCTTCCCTAAATACATTAAATCCCTTCAAAAAAGATAACCATAAAGAAAATAAAGTGCTAGTGCACCACTGAACTTAGCAAAATATATGTATTTGTATGTGTGTGTATGTATGTATATATGTCTATACCTCATATATATGCATATATAAGTGTATACATGTGTATATATGTATATGTCTATGTGTGTGTGTATATATATATATATATACATATATATATATGAATTAATTGTAAAAAAAAATTGAGGAACTGGGAAAGAGAGAATCTAGAAAAGATTCCTTATGATGTCTCTCAAATTTAGACTCTCTTTACCAAGCCGTGTATTTAGACGTTAGGAATAAGCAAATCATATTTTTATAAATTGAAGTGAGTTCATAATTATCTTGGTAAAATAGAGATGATCTTGAATCGAGTGAAAGAAGACATTGCTTTAATGCTAGCTCTGCAACTAATAGACTGTTAATTTAGGCAAGTCTCTTAATATTTATCTGCATCCTTATGTGTAAAATTAAACTAATTAAATCTGAATTACATATCATTCAGATTAAACATTAAAAATAATAATGTTAAAAATACTATATAAATGCAAAGTGTCACATACATCTTATATTTGAGTAAAATCCATAAAAAGAGGATGCAAGTCTTCATGAATTCCACATGATTTACCAAGCAACCACTATTCTAGGCAGACAGCTTTCAGCAGTGAGAAATCAAATTCTCATGAAATTTATCTCTGATGGTGGATACAGAAATAAACAAATACATTTTTAAATACAATTCATTTGTACTTATACATAAGAAAATACGATTTTTAATTCCATTCCAAGTTTTATTTTAAATAGAAATGAGAGTGACCATTCAAATTAACACATTTATAGTAATTATTTCTTCACCTTGGTGATATGCATTATGGAAGGGGAGTTTCCTTAGAAATACTTATCTGAATATTACACTATGTGAGGAGGTCATAGTTTAATTAGACCGCTTTTATTTACATTCTGAAGTAATGTATTTCATTTTGTACAAAATTATAATCTATAATTCATAAATATTTATTAAGTTCAACAATGTTAAGACCTTGCTTGGCACAAGTGGAATGATTTCAGAGCCTGCCTGAAGGAAGTCCTGCCCTGCAATGATGGATGAGATGTCAAACACCTCTTGTAACAGAGACTCTTATAGAATCACAATATAAAATGAATAATGGTATCCTTTTCCTGGGAGAAGGTTGTGATAAAAAAAAAAAAAAGATGGAGAGAAGTATGAAGATTGTGCACACTCCCATAACCAGAGCTGTAGGACAAATACAGTTAAGGAAGCAGAATATAGCTATAGTAATCTCTCTCCATGTTTATATGTAGTATCATAGAGGTAAATATTCAATAAAATACCTAGGTCTTATTATGGATCCATCATTCTACATAGGCTTATGATTCAAGATAAAACAGAAAATGGGCTGTGCCTGCAAGTTGTCTGCAGTCAATCAGGGAAAGGCACCCATGAAAATATATAAGTAGCAGTATAACAGTGTAGAATTTTGATAGCAAGAAGTCCCAAAGAGGAAGAACTAATTCCTCACAAATGAACAGGACAGGCTATAAAAAGTAATCAATGCTTGAGCTGACCTTTGAAGGAAGAGAAGTCCACATGAGAGACAGGATGGTATGTGGGGTGGTGATGATGGCAGGAGGGTATACAGAAATTGTTCTACACAGAAGGATTAAGCATTGTGAACAGATGTGCACAATTATGTTCAAGAAGGAAGAATCTAGGGAACACTTCAAATTTTACATTTAAAAAATTTTATGAAACACATATTTGTGTTCTATAAAATTTTATAATTATCATTCTATAATAACTTACTCTGTTTTGCTCAATCCACAAATATAGAAAGGAGGACTATATTCTTATACATAGTATGTTAAATAAACTTTGTTAATGATCTTTTAAAGATATTTTTAAAATTCAAAGTGAAAATTTACATATCTTCTTGCATTATTAATATTATTCAAAGGATTATGTGAAAATAAAGCTATTGAGCAAGATATTGAAAATTATTTGAAATTATAAGAAGTTTTCCCCAACTTTAGCATTATTTTATTATATGAAGCTAAAATATTATTGAAAGATATCATACTTTAGCAATGGAGACAAGTTGCACAAAATATAAATTCCAATGCTAAGGATCTGTTTTGTGTACTAAAATACACAGAAATCACACAAAAGAAGATGTAAAAAGTTACAGCATCTGGAGTAAAATATCTCATTGCTATTATCTGAGCCAGTGTCACACAAACTTCAACATATGCCCAGAAAAGGTCAACTCTGTATGATTCTGAAGTACATATAAACCTTGGCAGGATTTGATTTTCCCTATTAAATATACAGAAACTATCCCTGCCCACTTATGATCAACTTGCTATTTTTATAAAAGTTGGTTCAGTGAAGATTGAAGAGACCAACCTTCACTGTGGATATTTCTGTTGGTAAACAGGCAAGTGTTTAATTCTTAATTAACTGAATGAAGCTTGCCAAGCTTACACAATGTTCTGCTATGAAAGTATGAGTGGCTGTTGTTAAGATTTCAGGCTATTTCTTTTCCTATAAGTTATGAAAAAGTAGTCTTCCGTGTGCCAAAAGCTAGATCATAAACAAAATTTATTCTCCATTGAAAATTTGCTCACCTCCTAGAAAGGCATGCTTTTCTTCATTAAGAAAAAGTTCAACCACACAAATTAAGAACAGTCACTTTTTAGTTCCAAACATATATTGCAAAATATGAGGAGGGCAGGAAGAACTGTGGAAAATAAAAGGGACTCTGGAGGCTCATGCCCAAAGAAGTTTTAAGTCACACTTTAAAATTAAGTGTCTCAAATCAGGATTTAATTTACAGTTTAAGATTTAATAACACAGTCTTTGCATGTTAATTAAACAGCAATGGATCATTTACCAACCTGCTTAATGAAGTGTAACAACTATTGCATATAAAACATACCGACGTTATTATTACATTGCCATTAAATTTCAATAAATCTGTTTGAATAATTATTGGCATTTAAGTACTATAAAATCTCTAGCATAACTAGGCATACCTATTTATATTTAAGAAAACAGAAATTTTATTGTAGGAATAATGAAATTCCCAGGATGGTATTCCTACTTTTGTATGGTGAACAAATCCTTTTTGCAACAGTGGGAGTTGCAGCTACACTAAATGAAGAATTCAATAGGAAAGAATTCAGCCCACTCTGAAGGAACTATTCTTCCATCGTTATTTTTAGAATTTCACCTTTCTTTAGCGGCAAATCTCACATTTCATTTAATTAATAAATATAATTGGAAGAGAAGTCCCTCTACTATTCTTTTGAATGGAGGATCATAAATCCTTGCTTCCCTTCTGCTCACACGGGGTAGATTGATGAGGCCCTGCCTAAGAATGACATTCGACCTAAGGTGCAGAAAAGCAGTACTTTTTATGTTGGCAGGATTTTGTGCGGCTAGCAAAAGCTCTCTGCTGACTGCAGCAAACATAGATAGTGTACCTTGTTGGTGTATGTATCACTAGGCTGCCTGCACAACAAGGGAGGTGCGATGCTGTAAATAACTGAACTACTCTGAATAATAAAGTAAGTGCAATGTTGTACTGCCAAGAGAGATCTCAAAAGGTATATGGGTAAAAAGAGAGCAAGGGGAGTATAGCAAGACTGCGAGAATATGGAACTGCATGTGGGATGATCTTCAGTACCAGTGACTTGAAAGATTTGTATTACTAATATCTAATTTTGGGTGACAATTTGTAAATGTGATATCTGCCTCATTTATCCAGAAGTTTTAATAAAAGTATGCTGTGGTGCTCCAGAGAGCATATGGGTTGATGGTGACATGTTATGTATAGAAAGCAGACGATATGAAATAGAGACAGAAGACAGGATCAGGAATGCAGTGGAAGCTTGATATGGAGCTGAATGCCATAAGGGAAAATGTAGACACCCAAAGAACACAACTAATTGTGTACTGGAAGTCCAAACCCCTCTTTTCCCCTCTTAACAAATTTTTAAGTGAACGATATGGTATTGTTGAAAATAAGCACAATGTTGTACAGCAGATCTCTAGAACTTACTCCTGTACATAACTGAAACTTTATACCCATTGATCAGCAACCTCCCGTTTCCCACTTCCCCCAGCCCTGACAAACACCATTCTACTCTTAACAGATCAATGGATTAAAAAAATATGGTAAAATATGGTATATACATCTGATGATATAGTATTCAGCCTTAAAAAGGAGAAAATCCCATTATATGTGACAACATGGTGAACCTGGAGGCCATCATGCTAAGTGAAATAAACCAGTCACGGGAGGCAAATACTCATGATTCTATTTATATGAGGTATCTAAAATAGTCAAAGTCAAACACTTTTATGTAAATGTTAATGGCAACATTACCCTGTGATGCTGGAAGACTTAGGAAACCTAGGCATCTGACAATCTAGTATCACACATATTTGTTAATTTTAGCAGAGCTCAACATGGTGGTAAGTGCTGCGGGACTCCCACATGGTAAGACATAAACTCTGTTATCAAGTTGGAGAGGCATATATTGTAGAAATAGAACAATAGAGAAAGGAAAAGAGTCTATTGAAGTGCTAATTATGTACAACAGAAATTTCATGATAAGGAAATTTGAGAAAGCAAGAGAATCAGTGAAGACTAGGAAGGCTTTTTTGGGGAGAAATTAGAATGAGGAAATAAGCAGCAGAGATTGGGTAAGGAGAGGTGATTAGACTGGGCATTTCAAGGCCAGGAAAAAGCTTGAGAGAATGTATGTGTAGAAATATGTCTTAGCATAATAAAAACCGTACCTCTTATAAAATGGGAATTTTGTAAATAGATAAGTCTGTTCTTGTTAGGGTAGACACAATGGAGTCATTATTAAATATCTTGTTATTGAGCAAAAAGCGTTTAGATTTACTATCAAAAGAAACACTGAGCCACTGAGAGATTTTGAGTTAAGAAATATGTCAAAAATAACCTTCTATCTTTATCATTATTCATTATCAACATGTGGGTTGTAATTCATGGAGACTCCAAAAGTAATCTGAGCAAATTATATCATCTTCAGTTCCTCGTATGGCTAATTTGTTTCTGCAAATAGGTCAACATATGTCTTATGTTAAATTTGCCATGCAGATTCTTTGTCATAGAATGTCCTTGTTGCTTTGCATACTTTGCATTGTGCTTGCATTAATCCCAATGTTTGCATTAAGCCTCGTTTGAGCAGATAATTGAAAGAGTATTTGTTAAGTGTTTGGGAGTAAAAGAATTATAGTAGTTTCTAACACACATGAATAGAGAAGAAGAAAACATTGAAGCAATTATAAAGATGGGGCTTACAAAGAAAGAGCTATGAAAAAGATGGATATTCTGACTGTATACAGTAGGTTTCTTATTTGCTTTGAAGAGATACGGACCACCACCCACAGAGAGTAGGGTACACTGAGCCATCAAATATACTAAGTTCTAGGAAGATTGTTTTAGAACCTGTGACATCTGCCTCAGACAGGCTAGCCAAAGACATTCTTAGGTAATATAGAGCCTTGCAATGAAAGCAAACCCTGAAGGAGGGAAATAATTCCTCAGCCACAATAATGCCAGTACTATTTTTACACACACACGCACACACACACACACACACATACACACACACAACACTCACACAAACACATGTCCAATGAAAAAGAGAAAGCCAGAGCAAACGAGTGAAAGAGAGAGACAGAGAGAGAACAAGATATGCTAATAAGAGTAATAGATTATTGCCGTGCAAGAAGTTTGTGTTTTCTTCAGAAGAAAATGAATATTTACTGTGTCATGGTGTTTGCCTAGTTAAGTTAGGGTGAAAAGAGCCCTGATTATGAGTGGTTGATAAAGTTAACTTTATTTTGACCTGTCACTCCTTATTTCACAGGATCAGAATCCATCTGTTTCCCAAGCAACACTCATAGTCCCCTTGGCTTATAAAAGGCCTAATTAACATTTGGCTAAAACAAAGATAGTTACGTATACAAATCATAAAACATGTACGAATGTCAATATTCCTATCTCATATAAGGTGAATTGATGTTTCACAAAGGAAAAGGAGGAGGGCATCAATTCAGATAGTGAGTAAGAACATTACCTTAAAGAGGAATTATGAGATAATTCAACTGTCATTCATTATGGTGTATTAAGTATCTTCTTTGAAGAGCTATTCCACTCTAAGCATACCTGAATGGCAGGTAGCATTTACAAAGACAAAGTTGAACAACCAAAGCCAGGTTCAAAAAGGTTTATATTTCCATGGTCAAAAAAGTAAGGAGACAAAGCAAGGAGCTATAAGGAGTGGAAGCTATGTGTTTAGTTCTTGAGGAATAAAAGGAATAAAAATTGCTCTAAGGAGGCTGAAACTGGGTTCATTAAGCTTTACAGAAATTTTGTCTAAATTAGTTAAAGTTTCTACTCTTAGGTATAAGTTTGATTGGGGGAATGGGTAGTATCTTTTATAAGCAACAACAACGAGAAAACAATTCTTTTTATTCTGAGTGTTTATAAGGCTTGTTGAGGCTTTTACTTCATACATAAAATACATAATTGTTGAGAGTGTTCACAGTGGCTCTGGCTGGGGGAAAAATACACTACCAAACCCAACTTGGTGTTCAGATTTATGTGGAATACATACGAGTGAGTAAGAGAACAAAGATACAACATGCCAATCAGGACCTGAGGAAAGCTGCTTACTTCCTCTGGATTGGTACTTCAATATTTCCAACATGAGCATGAGGGCAGAAGTCACAACCTGTCGTAATAAGGACTAGTTCCGCATGGAAGGCTAGGGCAAATGTCCAAACCACAAAATTACTAAGCAATGAGAGTAAACCAGATGGAGAAAGAAAATTAAAAATAAAAACAGTAAGCACTTTACAAAAATGAATAAAATACATTGATAAATTTAATAAATTATTGGCTGTTATAATCTGGGGAGGAGTAATCAGCAGGTAGTTAATACTTGCTAAATTCCCTATGCATTGAAAATTTAACAACATTCATTGGAAAAATGTAAATGTAATTTTAAGCTTCTCAAATAGTAGAGGAAAAGAAAAGGAAAGTAGAGAAACATGTAGTAAAGCATCGACCAAGTGAAGGATGAAAAGGACGGGAAGGAAATGAAGAGATCCTTTTTTCAGTTAGATTACAAGAAGGTTTTGCTGGGGTAAAATATGACCCACAAATTTCAGCGATTTACAGCATTAAAGGTGTGATTTTTGTTACCATTAAATGTCTCCTGTGGGTGGATCTTGGCTTGACTTCATGTAATTTTCACTCTAAGACTTAGGCCAATGGAGGAGTTTCTATTTGGGAATCTCTGATCTTATGACAAAGAAGAAGGAGATCATAGGAAATCATACACTGGCCCGTAATACTTCTGCTCAAAGATGACAAGTATTACTTTTGCTCAAATTTCACTGGGGAATCCAAATCATGTGACAAGAATAACATTGGCAAAGTTAGAAAGTATAATCTTCTTGCAGGGAGGGCCACCGTAGTGAGGGGCACTGCAGGCAGAAGCACCAAAAATTTTAAAAGCAATATAGTGGTCAAGAGAAAGCATACCATATGACATAAGTGAGTCAAAACATATCAATAATCATAATAAAAGTAAACAAATGAAACTAATCTATTCAAAGACGGGGTTTTAAATTTTTTATAAAAATAGTGAAACTGTATGCTGGTTAATAAAAGAATTCTAAGACAAATACAGACACTTTCTAAAAATAAGTTAATCAAAAATATATCAAGCAAGTCCTAACCAAACCTAAGCTTCTGTAGTAGAAGTAATAACAGATAAAAAATAGAATTTGTTAATCAGCTTTAATGTAAATAGAGAGCCAATAAAGAAAATATTCACCAAGTTAATATAATCATTACCAATATTTTGTATCTAAAACACAGCTTCAAGAACACAAATTAAAATGTCAAAGCCATAAGTAGAAACAAACAAAATCTATAACATAGGAGATTTCAATATGTCTCCATCAGAAGCTAATGATTGTAACAAAATTTGTTATGCTTAGTAAATTTGAAAAGTAAGAATAAAATGTTTTCTTACATACATTTAGATAGATATATGATAGAGAGAGAGAAAGAGAGAGAGAGCATGCTCTAGCATAAATTTATAGACTCTTTCACCTAATCAATTAGATTATGCATTCAGATCAAGGATGCATTGAAATTTACAAACTGACTACAAACTAAGTCAAAGAGTATATTCCAATAAATTTCAAAGAATATAACAACATATGATAATCTCTGACTTCAATGAAATTAAATTGAGAAATAAAGGTTAAACAATTATAGAACTATATCTATCCATAAATGAATATATAAATTAAATATATTTGGTATCAAATGCAAACAAATTAATTTCATAGCAAAAAATGTAGAAAGAGTAAATGGATCCTTTGGGGAAAATTATCTGAAGAGAAAATTTATGGAAAATAACAAGATTTTTAAAAGATGAGATCTATTTCCACATACATTAGTTTGTCAAAGAGTCCCATAGTGCCAAGTATTGGAGAGAGCACTGGAGCAAGAGGACTCTCATATATAGATAATGGGACCATAAAGAAGCATCACCACTTTGAAGAACAAATGTAATCATAACTGGTAAAGTGAAAGCTGTGCATACCCCACAATCTGGAAATATAGCCCACAGAACCTCTTTCTCAAGTGCCCAGAGAGAAATATGAAAGAGTGTTCATTCTAGTATTATTTAAAACAATAAAATATTCACTAAAAAGTTCTTAACTAAAGAATTCAAAAATATTATGAAATGTTCATGAAGTACAACTCTAATCAGTTGAAATTAAACTAGAGCTGTGTAAATCAAATGTATAAAATTATGAAACAATGTAGAGTAAAAATAGGCAAGTTGTACCATGATAACTATGACAGTATGAGAACATTTATAAAAATTTTAAAAAACATACAAGCAATATTATTGATTGTACATTTGCGTTCAAGGATTAAAGCACAACAAATTAAGAATAGCTGTTACACATGGGGAATGTGTTTAGAGAATTGTTCTCAGAGGGTGGTAACTGTATTCATAAGATTTTGTTTCTTAAAAATAACAAAATAAAAATATTGGAAGTAAATATAGTAACCTATTAAGATTTATTAATCTGGATTGGGGGTACCGGGTGCTTTGTCATTTTAGTCTCTTAAATTTTCTGTAAGACTGAAATAATTCATTATTAAGAAATGAAAAGATATTTGGAGATGGAATATCAAATTACCAACATAATTTTTCACAGAATCATAAAAAACAATCCTAAAATTCATATGAAACCAAAAAGGAGCCTGAATAGCCAAAGCAATTCTGAGACAAAAGAACAAAGCAGGAGGCATCACATTACCCAACTTTAAGTTATACTACAAAAATATAGTAACCAAAACAGCATGATACTCATATAAAAATAGACACATAAATCAATGCAACAGAATAGAGAAGCCAGAAATAAAGTCATATACCTGCAACCAACTGATCTTCAACAAAGTTGACAAAAATATACACTGGGGAAAGGACACCTTATTCAATAAATGATGCTTAGAAAATTGGATAGCCTTATTCAGAAAAATGAAACTGGATTCCTATCTTTCCAGATGGTGGGAGTGTGGGAGGGGGGTGAGGAATGAAAGATTACCTATTGGGTACAATGTAAATTATTCAGGTGATGGGTGTACAAAAGCCCATGCATTATATCCATGTAACAAAACTGCAAATGTACCCCCTAAATCTGTAACTTTTTTAAATAATACTTTAAGATATTAGGGAAGGAAAATCCCATTTATTTCCCTGTGTAAATGGTTTGGCAAAATATATGCTTAACATCTACTATTTTGCCAGCTAGCATGAAAAAAATATTCTAAATATTTGGTGCTTTTTGGAAGTTAGCTATGGTGAAAATCACTGGACACAGGTAATGTGTTCTTATTACAACCTATGATGGTTAATTTTATGTGTCAAACCTGACTGCGACACAAGGTGCCCAGATATATGATTAAACATTATTCTGAGTATATGTTGTAAAGATGCTTCTGAATGAGATTAACATTTGAATTGGTAGACTGAGTAAAGCAGATTTATCTCCCTAGTATAGGCAGTCATCATTTAATGCATTGGAGGCCTAAATAGATCAAGAGTCAGGGTGAAGGAGAATTAACTCGCTCTTCCTGACTATTTTTGAGTTAAGATATCAGTCTTCTTTGTACTCAAACCGAAACTTATTCTAAGGGTTCTCCTGGATCTCAGGCTTTCAGACTGAGACTGAAGGCCCACTCATGGCTCTCTTGGGTCTCCAGCTAGCAGACAGTAGATCATTGAATTTCTCAGCCTCCGTAATCATGTGAGCCATTTATTATTATTGTATATATATATTTATATGGCATACAAATATATATACTTATATTTATATATAAATTTGCATATACATAAGTATATATAAATATAAGTATATATATTTATATATACATAAGTATATATGAATATAAGTATAAATGTATATATATGTAAATATTATACATATATATTTCTCTAGAGAATCCTAATGCATTTCTTTTCAATGACTCTTCTTGGTGGATTCTGGGTATTAAGTTCTAGACAGCCTTGCTTGACCAGAGGAGATTGGCATCTCACTCAATAGTTTAATTTTGTTTCTAACATTACATAAAGAAGAAAATAATGCAGTAGAAAGAATAGATTTAGTATCCATGAATATAGAGAAAAAGTGTGTGATTACCCCAACTAATGACCATAAATAAGTGTGGTTTGTAGCTCTGATGACAATTTATTGTTTTAAAAATTGAGTAGTCTGTATTGACAGATCATGGCTATAATAGTCATATTAAATAAAAATATATAATTAATGATAATCTTTGATTTTTTATATATATAAGCACATATATGTAGGTTAAACTGTTGATATGCATACTGTATAAGAAATTAAACATTGTGCATAGGTACAATGTATCTTTTTTTTACTTGTAATTGGCAAAAAATTATATATATATATATCATATACATGTTGTTTTAAAATATGTATATATTATGGAAAGGCCAGATTGACCTAATTAGCATATGCATTATCTAACATACTTTTTTTTTTGTGGTGAGTGCACCTAAAATCTACTCTCTGAGCAATTTTCAAGAATTGTGTCATCACTGTTCACTAAAAGATTAAATTATCATCTTAAATTTTGTAACTTATTTATGTATCCATTATAAAGAATAATAATGTAAGTAGCAATGATATTTAGGCTTATTACAAGAAATACTAAAAATATATACTGTCTCTTGCATATATATACACACACACACACATATATACACACATATGTACTATATATGCAACTGAATACAGAAATAAACTCTTAAGTGGTCCAAAAAGCAATTGGTGTAGACAATCTTAACAGTAACTCCCTGAACTTAAACAAAGAGCTTTCTTTTTAAAAATATTTCACTTCATGGACTTTTAGGAAAATAAAATGATTTTCAAAAATGTACACACTTAGGATAATAAAGATAATGACGAATAGATGTAGAATTTCTTGTCAAAACCTGTTGGAGCTGAGCATTTTCAATCTTCCCATTTGTTTGTGATAAGTAGTTGTTTGAAATGTCCTTTCTGGATAATGCTTTAGAGTATTGTAAACTAAGAGCAGATGGAAATAGATGTCTGAAATTCTTTAATTTCTCCAACTACAGCATAGACTGTCAGAATGCTAGTGTTTCCTATATATTCTTCTGACTGTGCTCTTACACAAGTAGAAGGTTAGTATTCAACACCTGCTCTGCTACTGCTGTTGCTGCAATGCACACACTTAGAAATGCCTGAGTTTATTATAATTTTATTAATTTCTTAATCAATAAACTCTGTAAGTGGTGACTATAGTTATCCCAGAAGATCACTGAAATTAAGCAGAGAAAGGTCTCAGGGCAATGAATCCCAGACTCACATTTATTTATCCGAATCTACACAATGAGATGCTATTTTTCATTTCCACCTTGAATTTCAAATTAACAGCCTGTTAGAAAGATTGTGTTGAAAGATGAATCCATAATAATTGGATTTACTTCTTTTCCCTTGGAGTTGTTCCTTTGCTGCCATTGATATTGATTAATGGGATACATATACCTTAAGGGAACAATACTACCTTTTGACTATCTTCTCTCTTGAATACTTTAGGATCATGTTAATGTATTCCATTTCTCAACACTCAAGAGTCAATCAAGTGTTTTAGACACTATGTGTTGTATATAGAGAAAGTCCAGAAAGTGGAATAAAACATAATATGCACAATGTGTTCCCACTTGTGAAAAAATTTTCTGACTTTCTGTATATAGGACATGTTTCTGAAACACTTGATTGGTGCTTTAATTTTGACAAATGCAAGATAGATAGACGTATTTTGTATATAAATGCACACATATATGAATGTATTGTGTATATTCTGAAATTATACAGAGGAGTAATTCATTCTATTTTTAATTTTTTTTTTATTTCAGCATATTACGAGGGTACAAATGTTTAGGTTAGGTATATTGCCTTTGCCCCACCCAAGTCAGAGCTTCAAGCGTGTCCATCCCCCAGATGGTGCGCACTGCACACATTAGGGTTGTATATACCCATCCCCTCCTCCGTCTTCCCATCTGCCTGACACACAGTGAATGTTATTACTATGTGTGCACTTAAGTGTTGGTCAGTTAATACCAATTTGATGGTGAGTACATGTGGTGCTTGTTTTTCCATTCTTGTGATATTTCACTTAGTAGAATGGACTCCAGCTCTATCCAGGAAAATACAAGAGGTGCTAGATCACTGTATTTCTTATAGATGAATAGTACTCCATGGTATACATATACCACATTTTATTAATCCATTCATGCATTGATGGGCACTTGGGTTGTTTCCACATCTTTGCAATTGTGAATTGTGCTGCTATAAACATTCAAGTGTAGATGTCATTTTTATAGAATGTCTTTTGTTCTTTTGGATAGATGCCTAGTAATGGGATTGCTGCATCAAATGGTAGTTCTACTTGTATCTCTTTGAGGTATCTCCATATTGCTTTCCACAGAGGTTGTACTAGTTTGCAGTCCCACCAGCAGTGTACGAGTGTTCCTTTCTCTCTGCATCCATGCTGATATTTATTGTTTTGGAATTTTTTGATAAAGGCCATTCTCACTGGGGATAAGTGATATCTCATTGTGGTTTTGATTTGCATTTCCTTGATGATTAGATATGTTGAGCATTTTTTCATGTTTGTTAGCCATTAGTCTATCTTCTTTTGAAAGTTTCAGTTCATGTCCTTTGCTTACTTTTTAATAGGGTTGTTTGATTTTTTTTTGCTGATTTCTCTGAGTTCTATAGAGATTCTAGTTATCAGCCCTTTATCAGGTGTGTAACATAAGAATATTCATTCATATCCTCTCTTTCTCTCTCTCTCTCAAGTCATGATTGTAACAGCATAATACACAATATTACAATCATGATTTGAGAGAGAGAGAGAGAGAGAGAGAGAAAGAGAGGATATGAAAGAAAGAGACACAAAATTATGAATGAAGTTTATGGAAAATATATTAAAATTATATAAGAATATATACATATATTAGCAAACTGTATGCTAATATGTTTTAATATCTAAATGAAATGGACAATTTTCTGCAAAAATATAAAGTGTTAAAATTGATTACAGAATAGTAAAAAACAAAATAGACCAGTAACCATGAAAGAAGTTAGGAAAAGAAAAGTTAAAAGAAATTACCTGAAAAATATCTCTGGTCCAAATGGTTTTATAGCTGGTTTGTTTTAAACCTTCAAGAAACTGAAAATTCCCACATTTTATATTTATATTATGAGAAATTAAACTCTTCAAAAACATAGACAAAGTTAATTTTCAAAGCAAGCATAACTCTCATGCATAACTTTGGCAAAAATAACCCTTATCTTAAACACATTATATTTTAATCTGATTTATCAATATATGTGTATATGTGTGTGTAAGTGTGCATGTGTGTGTGTGTGTGTGTGTGTGTATATATGCACACTCATTAAGCCATGAAATACTGATGGTGAATATTTATATAATCTCGGGACTGTGGAATAACTTTTTGTGCATGACATCTTAAGCAGAAAGCATATGAGAAAAATTGAAACAATTAACACATTTGACTATAAGTCACTTAAAAAAACTCAATGAATAACTCTAAAAGAAAATGGCAAACTGGGAACAATTATTTAATAATACATAACACATACAGGGTTAATATCCTCAATATATGAAGATCACATGCAAATCAATTTAAAACACATTGAATACCTTCAAAGACAATTGAAGGAGTGCATAAACAGAAAATTTATAAATGATACCAATCTGTAAAAAGTGTTCAACCTCCAAATAATGAAAATTCAGATTAAATAATGAGATACAGTTTTCTCCTATCAAACCAGGAAAAGATTTTGAAAATATAGCTAATTCTGGCAAGAATATTGTGAAATTGACACTCATATACATTGATAGTGGAGTGTAAATCAGTGCAAATCATCTTGAGGAAAACTTGGCACTATGTATGAAAAGCCTTAACTTTACATCCTGTGACCTAGTAATTCCACAGGTTGGAATCTCTTCTAAAGAAACACAGAAAGACATGTTTAAAAGGAACATTATTTTAATAGCAAGCATTTGGAATCAGCCTAAATATCCAAAGATTGGGGATTATTTAAACAAACTATGATGCATCCAAATGATGGAATACTGATGCCATGAAAAAGCATGTTTTAAAATAATATTTAACATAATAGGAAATATACATAATTTAATTTTAGGTAAATAAAGCAGAATATAAAATACAAAATTTGACTGTGATTGTAAGATATTTATGCACACATACATATATAGAAAATACTAAAGAAATAAACAATTTTAACAATCTTTATGTCTTTGTTGTGGAATTTTGAGTATTTTTTATTTTTGTGTTTTTTTCTTTTAGATTTCCTGTACTTTCTAAATTTTCTTTAATGAGTGTGTACCACTTTCTGTTATTTTTAAAATTATGATTCGGAATGATTACATTGAGTTGCTGAAATCAACCCCACCCCATGGAAATCTCATAATAAAGCAAAATATGAATCCTTTTAGAGCCTACCTACAACCAGTAAGGCACTCAAAATTCATTAAAACTCAGCAGGCATGAAGAGAATAATATTTCAGAAACCTGAAAGCCCTAAAAGTATCAAAGGGTCAGCCCAAATAAATGTTCCTTATGATGTATTGTTGAAGACTATGTATAGGTATGAAAAAGATAAATTTGACAAGTCAGCATACAATTACATCCATCAGTATAGAAGGGGTAAATGAGGTTCTTTAGATGGCAAACTGTTTGAGAGATCACATTTTAGTAGTTCCTGGGTCTTTTGTTTTTCATTTAGCTTTTTCCTTTTTTATGATGCATTACATTTTTTGATGAGATCCACTTTGCTCTTAGCATCATATTACCAGGAGTAAGCCCACTAGACCATGCATTCAAGGTAATTTTATTTTATCTGGGAAGTATAATTGAAGAATTGTATTTTAAATGTTAGAAGATATCTAAAATGGTTTCTAGCATGAACCTTGGTCAACTAGCTACAATCCTATTTAATAATGCCTTTGATAGCATTCATTTAAAACCTCAGTGTCCAATTCTGGGGGGAAAGGGACCTTGAATAAAATTGGTTTCTTAAAGGAACAAAGACGGCACCAAACACATACTTCTTTCTCTTAGAATTGATGACAATCTTAAAATTTCAGATCTGCCTGCATTTAAATAGCACATTCATGGAAAAAAGCTATTTTTGAATAGCATAAAAAATATACATGGGTAATCATAGAACTTCTGGAGGACAAGTACCTATTTCATCTTTTCTTTTTTTTTTTATTTTTTATTTTTATTTTTTTTTTTATTTCAGCAAATTATGGGTGTACAGATGTTTAGGTTACGTGTGTTGCCCTTGGTTCTCCCCCCCACCGGGGTCCGTGTTTCAAATATGTCCATCATTCGGGTAGTGCGCATTGCACTCCTTGTGTATACAATTACTTGTTTCTTAGTCTTCATTGTATCCCCAAGGCTGAGTGTGGTTCTTGGATCTTCGAATTTCCTAGACTATCTAATTGATGAGACCAAAGCAAAATTTGGAAAAATATTTGGTCTGCTTCAATTAATTTAATGATAATCAATACAGATCAATTATATACTTTCACTATTTTAGATTGTTAATTTTCATATTTGAGATTATATAACTATTATATATTTATTGTATTATATATAATATAAAATATTACACAAGCCATTTCATAATTTTAGGCACTCAGCAATCGATCTGATCCCTACTATAATGAGCACAGCTCTTCTGTTTTTTTGTTTGCTTTATTATATACAGTTAAAAAAACTACATCTAAACCGGCACTAAAACAGAATTGAGTTTGTTCCTAATACTCTGGTAAACACTTTGATTAGTCAGGGTAGAAGGTGAAACTTTCCTATACTCAGGAAGTCAGGTAATGACCATCAAGCTGCCAGCAAGACAGTGTCCTTAACTATGAA
>CAUYRB010019188.1:0-13092 GCA_963574695.1 Propithecus perrieri | reverse complement strand
ATATATAGAAAAAATTAGCCGGGCATGGTGGCGCATGCCTGTAGTCCCAGCTACTCGGGAGGCTGAGGCAGGAGGATCGCTTGAGCCCAGGAGTTTGAGGTTGCTGTGAGCTGGGATGACGCCACGGCACTCACTCTAGCCAGGTAAACTTAGCGAGACTCTGTATCAAAAAAAAAAAAAAAAAAAAAAGAAATTGAAAATGTATTTTTCTCAAGGTTACCAAGATTATATCCATTTGAAGTTATATTTAGGAGTGATTGACTGGCATAGGCTGTTAAGATACGTTGCTACAAATTTATATTGTTGTAAAATGAGAGGAACGTTGATTGTCTTTTTATACATTTAACATGGTGATGATTCCATATATCTGTCTGCATATATATATATATATATATATATATAAAATTTTGGAATATATACTGTTTTGTAATTTGACCCCTAATCTTTCCCTTTCTGAAGAAAGTTTTCCTATATGTGGCCTTAATCATCGGTCTCTGGTTTAATCTCATGAATACATGATAGAATTATTTCTTGGTTTTGTTGTAAAGCTTAAAAAAGAATGCAAAGCCGGTAGTCTATTTTTGGCATGCTAAGGGTGCAAAAGCTGTGTAAGACAATGTATGTGTGTCCATTTCTTTGGAATATTACCTGAGAAATTAGGGTAGGTATGTATTTTATCCAAACATGCTAGCATCAGCATTTAGTGATACTGCTTTCTCTTCCAAGCTAACTGACAAGGGCAGATGAAGGTCCAGTTTTCTGGAATGGGCCTCTGTCTTCTGATAAGATGTTTTATTTCAGTTTGCTGTTGTGATGAGGTCTTTATTCAGATGCAGATACATTAAGTTCATTTTGTTTTTGCTGTGGGTCTTTCTGGGTTTTTGTGGTGGAGTTGAGAGATGCGGTGGAAGTTTGATCTTGTATCAGGTTAGAGGACATGTTGCCTGTCCTGCTCCAGAGAGGAGCCAAGGCTGCCAAAAATAGCTGGAAAAGTATGCTGCACTTAGAGGTTTCTCTTAATTAGTAAATTGGAATAAGATGGCTCTGGAAGTCTTCCACGGAGTTATTTTAAACTTTGGGTTGCGCAGCCTGTGTTGGATTAACTCAAGGCACTCTCTCAAGGGGCACATGAAGGTCTCCCTCCATTGCTTCTGCTTTGGTTCATTCAGGCTTTCATCTTGTACTTGGATTATTGTCACAGCCTCCTTTGCTTCTACCGTGCTACCCACAGCCAAATGTCACAACGCTATGGGCAGGTGACCTGTGCAGTCACATAGGCCCTGCACTTATTTCAGTGCTCTGCTGTTGTCATATTGCAATTCTTAATTTTCCAACAAGGAACTCCACATTTTCAATTTGCACTAGTCTTGACTCAATTTAAGTAGCAGGTCTTGGCTCTGGGAGTGGAGTTTCTAAATCTATCTATTAAAAAAAAAAAATCCTTCAAAGTCCGTTCTCCTTATCTTGACTGTCTAGCACCATCTCTCAATGGTGAGCTTTTCTTCAGCTGTCACTGCTTGAAGTTGTTTGAGGTACACCAAGTGGCCCCTTGCCCTGCCACATTTGCTCTTGGTATCTCCTTGTTATTTCTCCTACTCAAACTGGTTCATCTGTATTCATGGTTTGAAATGCTGAAGAAATAAGACTGGGCTGTGAAACCTAACATGGCCATCTCAACTAGTCCTGATCATACTTTGTTTGTCTCATACTTCCTTTAAAAAAGTTGTTCTCTGGCAAGGTTGGGCCATATTTAATTTTGCAATAATGGTTTTGTAATAACTCTCCAGGAAGATCATCTTGATTTTTGCCAGGGTAAATGAAAATTCTTGACAAGTGTCGTGGCTCACATCTGTAATCCCAGCTACTCGGGAGGCTGAGGCTGGAGGATTACTTGAGGCCAGGAGTTGGAGACTAGCCTCGACAACACATTAAGACTCCATCCCTAAAAAAAAGAAATTGAAAAAAATGAGCTGGATGTGGTGCCATGTGCCTGTAGTCCCAGCTACTTGGGGAGCTGAGGTGGGAGGATCACTTGAGTTAAGAGTTTGAGCGTGATCACACTACTGCCTTCAGCCTGGGCACAAAACAAGACCCCATCAGGAAGGAAGGAAGGGAGGAAGGGAGGGAGGGGAAAGAAAGAAAGAGAGAGAGAAAGAGAGAAAGAAATTGTTTATCATTTTTAGGGTGTTTATTCTGGCAACACATTTTTCTCGGACATCTAACACATGCCAGACTATATTCTAACCACTGAGGATATGACATTGAATAAAATAGTTTCATTTTTCTCTCATTGAAATAATATTCTAGTTGGGGGGGGCAGAAAGTGAATGAATAAATATATCAGCGTGTAATATTAAGATATGGAGTTCTAGTAAACAATGCAAGGTACATATCTTGGTTTCTCACCTTGGAAGATGTGTATTTGTTGTTTATATTCACCTTAAAGTTTGGTAGGTGAGACTAAGAACAGGGCTCTGGGCCTGGCCTAACCATTGCAGAGTAGGACAGCACCCAGCTTGTCTGTTACTCCGTCCTCCTTTCTGATAGTGATTTTTTAGACATAGAGCATTTGCTCTACAGTTCTCATTACCCAAGAGTACTGAAAGCATATGTTCATGCAAACACTTGTACATGAGTGTTCACTGCAGTGTTGTCCATAATGGCAGAAAAGTAGAAACAACCCAAATGTCCACTAACTAATGTATGTATGCACGAAATGTGGTATAGCCAGACAATGGAATATTATTCAGCCACAGAAAGGAATGAGGAATTGATATGTGGTTCATTGAACATGAACGAACCTTGAAAACATTATGTTAAGTGAAAGAAACCAGACACAAAAGACCACATATTGTATGATCCCCTTTATAAACAATGTCCAGAATAGGCAAATCTATAGAAACAGAAAGTAGATGAGTAGTTGCCGCAGGCTGGAGGAAGGGGAGAACGGGGAGTGACTGCTAATGGGTACAGGTTTTTTTTCTGGGGTGATGAAAGTGTTCTGAAATCGGGGAGTGGTGATGGTTTCGCAACATTGAGAATATGCTAAAAGCCACTGAGCTGTACTTTTTTTTTTTTTTTTCTTTTTTTTTGAGACAGAGTTTCACTCTGTTGCCCAGGCTAGAGTGCCGTGGCGTCATCCTAGCTCACAGCAACCTCAAACTCGTGGGCTCAAGCAATCCTCCTGCCTCAGCCTCCCGAGTAGCTGGGACTACAGGCATGTGCCACCATGCCCGGCTAATTTTTTCTATATATTTTTAGTTGTCCCATTAATTTCTTTCTAATTTTAGTAGAGACAGGGGTCTCGCTCTTGCTCAAGCTGGTTTCGAACTCCTGAGCTCAAACAATCCGCCCACCTCGGCCTCCCAGAGTGCTAGGATTACAGGCGTGAGCAACCGCGCCCGGCCCTGAGCTGTACTTTTTAAAACAGCAAATGTTATAGTATGTGAATTATCTCAGTTAAGCTGTCATAAACAAATACTGGTATTACCTTGTGTCTGAAGGTGAGGGTCTTATGAAGATTAAATGAAATAATGCATATAAAGTACTTAAAGCTCAGTGCCTGGGATTTAGTAGGAACTCAGCTTAATAGTTGTTATTGTTGCTCTTAATGAAAGTAATACTGCTTAAATATTAGTAAGCTGGAACTTTTATTTATTCCCTGCTGCATCTCTAGAATATTATGTGTTACATAGTATGCAGTCAGTAAATACTTGTCGAATGAATGGTCTTTTGTGTTGTGCTTCTTGCAGTATGTTACTGTGTCTACATCGATTGGGACCTGTGTTTTGAGCTACTTGTCCAATGGTAGTAATCAAGTGATGTGGAGCCCTTCACAGCCCATATTTCAGGGCTTAAGTTGGGGTTAGGGGTATAAACTCAGTCTGAGGAAGTAAAGGCTCTACCTAAATTCAAGGTGAAAGTGGGGTCAAGTGATCTCGAGCTTTTTTTCTAGTAATATAATTCTGATTTGTGTTTTTATAAGAACTTAAGTGGCCTGTCAAGAATGTGGCTCTTAATAGTTCTTTATCAGTTCCCTGGAGAGCAGAGGACTTCATTTGTGTTTGTTTTTTTTTTTAAAAATTCAGTTCCTAAAAATGTGTAGACTTAAACTGATAATTTGTTCTGCTGAACCCAACTCAAATTTCTACACATGAGGCTGGGTGCAGTGGCTCACACCTGCAATCCTAGCACTCTGGGAGGCTGAGGCAGGAGGATTGCTGGAGTTCAACCAGCATGAGCAAGAGCAAGACCCCATCTCTACAAAAAATAGAAAACTTCGCCAGGCATTTTGGTGCAAGCCTGTAGTCCCAGGTACTCGGGAGGCTGAGGCAGGAGGGTTGCTTGAACCCAGGAGTTTGAGGTTGCTGTGAGCTATGATGATGCCACTGCACTCTAGCCCTGGGCGACAGAGCCAGACCCTGTCTCCCCTGCCCCCCAAAAATTCTACATATGAGAAATTGTTACTTCAAATTAAGATAGAGGTGGTTTTACTCTGAAATTATTTTTTAAAAATTCATTCTTTTATGAATTTGGTATTGTACTAATAATGCTGAATTGCTTTTACAGCTAAGTCAGCAAGGTGCCATCTGCTCATATCGAGGCTCATGAAAAGAAAGAAACTTGCTGTTTGTATTATACAATGTTCTTTTTTGAAGATCAGTGGAGCTTTTTTTTAGTCTCTATACGCCATGTGGTTGATCACATTTCCTTGTTACCATAAACCGTTGAGAAGTCCAGTGCGGAATTTGTGGCTCACCTCTTGGAAATATGCAGGACCCCTTTCTCAACCTTCTGTGTACTGTCCTCCCTCTTGGCTCCAACTGTATTTTCTACTCTTATTTTCTCTTGCCCAGTTTATGTATTTTCCTTCTCTCCCTCCCTCCCTCCCTCCTTCCCTCCCTTCCTTCCTTCCTTCCTTCCTTCCTTCCTTCGTCAAGAGCTGCTTTTATAAGTCTTTGGAAGACAAATGGGTTAGATAAGCAATAGTGCTACCCTTATTGAAGCCAGTATATTAAAAACTAAAAATATCTATCTACAGCTACCTACAGTTTTGCCTGATGTTAGGAAGGATGAGAGAGAAGGCAAAACTGTCAGAACAGTTTGTAATTTTTTTTTTTGGAAGCTTTCTTGAGTGTTTGTCTTTTTCTTGTTTTTTTAACAGAAGTTGGTGACATGGCAAAGCAGTACATAGAGAAAGGTCTTTTGGTTCCAGATCATGTGATCACACGCCTCATGATGTCGGAGTTGGAGAATAGGCGCAGCCAGCCCTGGCTACTAGATGGTGAGTTGGAACTTTCGGTACACTGGATTTCTAGGAGTAGTCGGCTAGGTCACCTTGCACCCTCCCTTAATTTCTTGCCAATTGGAAAATGCACCCCTTTCTAAATTTCTGTCACTTATTTGATATTCTAATGTGGCAACATGATAGAAACCCACTGTGGCAAAGCCTCTTAATTCTTCTGTCTCCAGGCTACCATCATGAGAACTGCTGACTTGAAGCAAACCTTTACTGAATTCCCCTTATTGTTTCAGTTTTGATGGTGCCTTTTGTTTCCATAAATAAGTCATCTTAAGTGTAACTCATCTTCAATCAGAGGTTCTTTCATTCACCATATGCCATACAAAGTAAAACTATGAGTCATTATATTTCACCTGTCAGATTAACAGGGATAGAACATCTGAAAATCCTTTGAGTATGTACGAAACAAGTATTGTTAAGAATATAAAATGGGTAATCTTTGGAGAAAAGTTAAGCAATATACATACTTTTCCATCCAGCTGGTCCATTCTGGGTTTCTACCTAATGATGCAAGGATCACTGAAGAGTTAAGTAGGGACATACCGTGATCAGATTTATCTTTCAGAAAAGCTCTTCTGTTAGCAGCACAGGAGAGATTAGGTGCTGGGTCAGGGAGGAGGGTGGTGCCTATAAACCAAGTAAAGGATCATTAGAATAACTGGACTAAGGGATGTCAAAGGCCTGAATTTGAGCACAAGCAGTGGGGTGGAAAAGAGGCACCATTCATGAGTGATGGGCACTGTGACTGATGTTAGGTACTACAACCCTGGGGTTTTCTTTCATTGCCTTCCAGACTTACTGAGTTTCTTGGCTTTCATCACCCTCCCTACACTTCCCCAGGCATGCTAATTTCTCCAGACGCTACGTTTAACTCACAAAAGTTATCCCCCTCTCTTAGTCTCTTTTCTGCTGCTATAACAGAGTACCTCAGACTGGGTAATTTATGAAGAAAAGAAATTTATTTCTCACAGTTTTGGAGGCTGGGAGGTCCAAGAGCATGGTGCCCCAGTGTCTGGTGAGGGCCTTCTTGCCACATCACATGAGGAGTCACACGGAGAAGTGCATACGTGCAAGTGGAAATGGATAAACGTGGGCTTCTTTTATCAGGAGCCCACTCCGATGATAACTAACCCACTCCTGTGATAAGGGCATTAATTCATTCATGAGGGCAGAGCCCTTAAGACCTAATAACCTCTTAAAGGCATGACGCCCAATACCATTACGTTGGCAATTAAATTTCAGCATGAGTTTTGGGTGGGGAGGCATTTAAACCATGGCATCCCATTTCTGGTTCCCCAAAAGTCATGAATACAAAATATATTCATTCTATCTCAATAGCCCCAAAAGTCTTAGTCCAGCATCAACTCAAAAGTCCAAAGTCTCATCTGAGTTAGATGTGGTGAGATTCAAGACATGATTCATCCTCTGGCAGCCCCACCCCATGGCTATGCTGCCCTCAGTCTGTTCAGCACCTCTCATGCATTGGAGTTGCATGCTTGTAGTCCTACAGTTCTGGGATCTTGGCAGCAGCTCTACGCTCATGGTTCCACTAAGCATGGCCCTAGTGGGGATTTCTGTGGCAGCCCTGACTCCACAGTTCTGCTGTGCATTGCCCTAATGGGGGTTCTCTATGGTGGCTCCACCCCTGCAACAAGTGTCTGCCTGGGCCCCCATGTGATCTGTGACATCCTTTGAAATCTGGGTAGAGAAGAAGCTATATCCCCACAGCTCTTGCATTCTATGAGCCTGCAGACTTAATAACACGTGGATGCCACCAAGGCTAACAGCTTTTATCTTTTGGAGTGGTAGGTTGAATTGCAGCTGGGGCCACTTAAGCCAAGGCTGGGGTGGCCAAGGAGTGCACATTGCTGGGGCAGAGTCCCAAGGTGGTCCTAGGTCTGTCTCCCTGAAATCATTCTGCCCTCCTAGAGCTCTGGGTCTGTGATGAGAGGGATAGCCTCAAAGATCTGTGAATGCCTGTAGAGTGTTTCTCCTGTTGTCCTGATTAATAGCACCTGGCTGCTTTCTGGCTTCTTTGCTATCTCTTTAGCAAAGGGTTGATTGGCTCTTAGTATTCTTTCCCTTACATGCGTTTTCATTTTTTACATGGCTGTGCTGCAAGTTTTCGAAACTTTTCTGATATGCATCTCTTTTAATTATAAATTCTGTCTTTAAGTCATCTGTGCTCTTGTATCTCACTGTATGTAGTTAAGAGTAACCAAGAGAGCAACCTGAATTTTTTTTTTTTTTGCCACTCTTTTTTTTTTTTTCAGCATATTATGGGGGTACAGATGTTTAGGTTATGTATGTTGCCCTTGCCTGAATTTTTGCTGCTTAGATATTTCTTCTACCAGATATCCTAGTTCATCTCTCAAGTTCTGCATTCCATAAAGCGCTAGGACAGGGACATAATTCCACCAAGGTCTTTGTAACTGTACAACAATGATGGCTTTTATTCTAGTTTCCAATAGCTTGTTCCTCATTTCCATCTGAGACCTTACCAGAGTGGCCTTTACTGTCCATATTGCTACCAACATTCTGGTCATGAACACTAAAGTAATCTCTAAAAAGATTCATACTTTTTGTGCCTGAGCCTTACCAGAGTTGCTCTTAATGTGCACCACTGACGACAGTCTAGGCTTTTTATAGCCGCCTCTTCCAAATTCTTCCAGCTTCTACTCATTACCCAGTGCTAAAACCACTTCCACATTTTCAGGTATTAGTTACAGCAACAGCTTCATGTCTCAGTACCAATTTGCTGTCTCAGTCGGTTTTTTTGGTTGTTGGTTTTTGTATTTTTCCCCCCACTCTGTTGTCTGGAGTAGAGTGTAGTAGCATCATCGTAACTCACTGCAGCCTCAAACACCTGGGCTCAAGATGTCCTCCTACCTCAGTCTCCTGAGTAGCTGGGACTACAGGCACACATCATCATGCCCAGCTAATTTTTCTATTTTTTGTAGAGATGGGGTCTTGCTATGTTGCTCAGGCTGGTCTTGAACTCCTGGTCTCAAGGGATCCTCTCTGCCTTGGCTTCCCAAAGTGCGACTGTTATGGGCATGAGCCACCATGCCTGGCTGCTGTCTTAGTCTGTTTTATGCTGCTATAACAGAGTACCTCAAACTGAATAATTTATATAGAAAAGAAATTTATTCCTCACAGTTCTGGAGGCTGAGAAGTCCAAGACCATGGCACCAGCATCTGGTGAGGGCCTTCTTCCTGCATCATAACGTGGTATAAGGCATCATGTGGTGAGAAAGCATATGTGTGCACATGTGAGATGGGGAATGAGGGTCAAATTTATTCTTTTATTGGGAGCCCACTCCTGCAATTACTAATCCACTCCCCACATAATATCATTAATTCATTTATGAGGGTGGAGCCCTGATGATCTAATGACCTCTTAAAGGCCCCACTCCCAATACTGTTACATTGGCAGTTAAATTTCAACATGAGTTTTGGAGAGGACATTCAAACCATAACACCCCCAATACTTTTTGTGTGGGTATTTGCCATAACTAATAAACTTTGGCTTTGCCACCACCTAACGGTAATTTCTGTAGTTTAAATTCCTTAATTATAAGGCTTCTCATCTTATAAAATGAACTCGTATGGTTTCAGTGAACTTAAAAGTCTGTGTTAAAAAATGATCATCTATGTTAAACTCCTTTGGAAAGAGGGTGAGTGTAACAATTCAGAGCATGGGCCCTGCGGCCAGACTGCCTGGTTTGAATAGTGTGTATGACCTTGGCCGGTTACCTTACTCTACATCTCATTGCTCATGAAAAATGAGTTAGAAAAGAATTTGTAAGGGTGCAGAGAACATATGTAAAGTGCTTAGAAGAATGCTTGTCATATAGTAGGTACCAGATAAGTATGAGATTTTGTCATTGTTATTTGCCGTGACTGTTGTGTAGGTCCTGAATTTTTAGTGAGGGGTGACTATTTGAAGTGTTAAGTTCAAAAATAGCTTTAAAAATATTTAGCCATGTAGAGCTGAAGAGTCTGTTTCAGTTATGGAATGTTTTATGTATCTTTTCAATGCTTGCTTTTTTTGCCATGATTTTTCCTCTCAGGGTTGAATAACTGAAGTTCTTTGACATCATAGGCCTGTTTTTAGTAAAGTGCGTCAGCCTCTCAAAAATGACTTAGTTTGTATTTTTCTCCTTGAAAACCCATCTGGTCACTTTTTCAGTTGCAATTTTTCTTTAAAGTTCTGGAATAAATCCATTTGGCAAAGTGTGGCGTGTAAGGAATGCCTAGTTCCTGTGTTCAGCTTTAAACTCCTTATGTCACACAGGCACATGCTCTGCGGAGGACGTGCCTGTTAAGTGTGCTAAAGGTGACTGAATGTGGAAAGGTCAAGAAAGGAATTCTGGATGACAGATGACTCCTAGTCTTGGTCCATATGGCTGTAGTGAGGCATCCTGCAAATCTTGGTTGCAAATGAGTAGAGCTGATCCAAGCCAAGGGAACCGCAAGTTGGGGGCATGGGGAGGACTCAGAGGTGGTGAGTCTGGTCAGCTCTGTCCTTGCTTTAAGAAAAGGTTCAGCACTACTTTGCCTTCACAGTACTTGCCAGTTGGGTAAAAAAAAAATACACTTTAATGTGTATTATTTTTTTGTGTGTGTGGTGTGTACGGAGGGGGTTTCTCCTCTTCCCCCTTGCCCTTTTCCCTTTCTTTTTCTTTTTCTTATTTCCTTGGAAGTTTAATGTGTCAGTAACAGCAATTTTTTAAGTTAACGTCCTTTAATTTTTCAGACAAATATTCTAGCAGAGGATTGTGATGCACAAGACTTCTAATTTTGTTATAAACCGTGGATTTTTTTTTTTAAGTTTTTTAGAGAGGGTGTTTACTGCTCACTAGGTGATCTTGAGGTGAAATAATAACTAGAGAACAATAATAAGCTATTTAAAAACAAATACAGGTTCTTCACTTTTTACAAAAGGGCTAACAGTAAGGTAGAGCTGTAGAGAAGTGTGTTAGCCGTTGGTTTTTTCATTTCTAAGCTTGACTGCTAACTTGTACATTTAAATAGTTACCTAAGAGTTCTACAACTGATTTCTAATTTATCTCCACATACCAAGATGTAATTGAATTATCTGCCATATGATTTTAGGTGTAGCTATCAAAACATTTTAAATTTGGTGTCAAGGTTTGGTTTCATAGAAAGAGGCTTTAAATGTTGGAATTATAAGTGGAATATAATTGAAACCTTTTCATTGGAAATAACAGATACCTTTAGAGTAAGCATCATCATTTCGTCAATGGTTGTATTTGGACTGTGTTTTATTTATTTCATCTGAGTAGTGCTGAATACTAACTGGTGCTTTCTGAAGGTAATTCTGTTTTGTGTGTTTGTTTTTAGCAGAAGTCAGAGCTCCCTGTGTGTGTGCAGTGTTTGTGTGTGTGTGTTTGTTTTTCCTGAGAGTAAATGATCTCAGACCTGAGATATTCCTGGGTACAAGATCACTCAGAACCCTTGGTGGCCCAGCTAAAGGGTATGTGTCTAGAAACTAAACTACAGATGTTGGAGCCCCAGAGTATTTTGCCCTGATTTTGCAAACGTGTTTTACCATGGACTGGTACATAACTGCTCTGACCTTATCCCCTCCCTCTTTTTCTTTCTGAATCAGACCTCTGCAGAGTGTCACATCCCACTGGGCAGCATATGTCTACAGAAAGAAGCTGACAATATCTTCTGAATCTCATGTCTTTGGAAATGCCAAGGGCAATTTTTTTCTGTTACCCTTGTGAATGTAGGGTATGTTTCAAGAATAAAATATATAATTTGTTTAGAGGTCACTGAAGAATTCTCTTTGAATAAGAATGAATCAGACTTTCTTTTTGTCTGTGTATATGGAAGAGTGTAAAAATAGATTATCTTAGCCACGTATCTTCTAATGTTTAGTCCTGAAAAATTATCAGATAACCTTTCTATCTTATATCATTATTAAGGCAGTGATGTATACTCTGGTATCTTGAATGGAAGGTTTGAAATAATCGGAGTGATTCCTAAAGAATGAAGAGTGGTTATAGAATTTATGGAACTCTGCTAGGGTACTGTGGCAATCCATGCTTGCCAAGCATGGATTGAACATTAAAATCTCCAGTCCTTCACTAGGATTGTCCTTGACATACCCATGTCAGGCCCTGGATATTTCTAAAGTGAATAAATTACAGGTATGACTGACTTTGCCCCAGGTTAGTGGCAGTGAAAAAAAAAAGGAGGAAAAGTGTGTTGGAAAGAGAGAGTAGAGGTAGACTAAGCTCGTCAAGGAATCCTGACACAGGAGGGGAGGTGTGGAAGACACATATTCAGCCAACCATGGTACAGGTGAGGTGTTCTGAGAAATAAGTGCAATGATCTTTACAGGTAAGGAGCGGCCTTCTTGGTCAAAACGACAGCATGTAAAAAGATGGGTGTGTGTTTAGATTAGTCTTCGTACTACATTTCTGAGATAACCATCCATGCCCCAAGACAGTGTAAATATATCTGACAAATGTTTTTTCCTGCATCCAAAATTCTGACTTGTTGAGAGAATGTGGGTAGCAGCCCTTAAATGAATGTTATTTTGCTCAGTTTCTTTGTGGCTTTGTTGTTGACACTTTTTTTTTGAGGTGGGGGTTGGGGGCTACTTAGAAGGTAGCGTTCGATTAAGGCATCTCTTTGCTATGTGTTTGGTTTTCAGAAAGAATCAGTAACTATTTATTGAGATAATTGATTTAAAAAATTGTTTTTGTAGCCAGATAGTCATAATAGTGTTCCCCAGAACGGTGTATCTTTAAGTTTGTGTTTTAAAGCAGATTTGACAATTTTTATCATCTTGGAAGAAGGAATTGTAAAACCCAGGACCCGTGTTTGATTATACAGATTGAATATCCCTTATCCGAAATGCTTGGGGCTAGAATTTTGGATTTTTGTTTTTTTTTTTTTTTTGGATTTGGAAATATTTGCATTATAGTTACCATTTGGGCATCCCTAATCTGAAAGTCTGAAATCTAAAATGCCTCAATGAGGGCCGGGCGCGGTGGCTCACGCCTGTAATCCTAGCACTCTGGGAGTCCGAGGCGGGCGGATTGTTTGAGCTCAGGAGTTCGAAACCAGCCTGAGCAAGAGCGAGACCCTGTCTCTACTAAAAATAGAAAGAAATTAATCGGACAACTAAAAATATATAGACACAATTAGCCGGGCATGGTGGCGCATGCCTGTAGTCCCAGCTACTCGGGAGGCCGAGACAGAAGGATCGCTTGAGCCCAGGAATTTGAGGTTGCTGTGAGCTAGGCTGATGCCACAGCACTCACTCTAGCCTGGGCAACAAAAGCGAGACTCTGTCTCAAAAAAAAAAAAAAATAAAATGCCTCAATGAGCATTTCCTTTGAGTGTCATGTCAGTGCTTAAAAAGTTGCAGATTTTGGAGCATTTCAGATTTTCAGATTAAGGAAAATACTTGTACTTTCTAATATGATTGTTAAGTATTTGGATATTCTCAAATGAAAGAATTTATAAACATATAATTAATTTCAAGTTAAATAGTGTACTGAGGGAGAACATATGACTTCACCAGGGGAAGGTGGCAATAAGAAGAAAGAATGTATCTCTTTTTTTTTTTTTTTTTTTTTTTGAGACAGAATCTCACTATGTTGTCCGGGCTAGAGTGCCGTGGCGTCATCCTAGCTCATAGCAACCTCAAACTCCTGGGCTCAAGTGATCCTCCTGCCTCAGCCTCCTGTGTAGCTGGGACTACAGGCATGCGCCACCATGCCCAGCTAATTTTTCCTATATATTTT